>PVKZ01005776.1:0-46462 GCA_004027375.1 Macroglossus sobrinus
CCAAAGTGATGAGCACATAGTGCAGAAAGAATTGTAAACAAAAGTAAAAAACTGATCCCTATGAAAAAAAATCAAGGGAAGGGAAGGCATGCTAGCAAAGTAGCAGAGAGCATCTATTTGAGAATCAGATTTTCCTAAGATCTAGGCTCAGCTCCTCTACTTGCTAACTGCGTGACTTTGGACGAGTCATTTTACCTCTCTGAGACTCAGTTTCTTCATCTGTAAAACGGGCATGCTAATACTTCCTGCCTCCCAGGGCTGCTGTGAAAATGAAACAATGCAAAAAATAAAAAATAAAAGCACTTTGCACAATGCCTGGCTCATAGTAAGCTCGACCTTAATTTTTGTTTTCAATAACAGCAAGGAGGAAAATGTATGATTGCCATCATTAAGCTTAGAGCAGAGTCTGGAAGACGGTAAGCCCTCAGTTATGGTTTGCTATGGTTGTTTTTGTTGCTGCTGCTGTCAAAGCATTGAAAACAGGGTCTGGGGAAACACGACAAGTCGAGGAGTACAGCCACGATCCCCCCAGAGCCCCCGACGTGGAAGCATGGAAGCATGTCTGAGTGACTGATCCGCCTGATTAATGATGGAGCATGATGTGCCTTCTTGCCTTTGACCTCCAAGAAGCTACACTAGTCACCTGGACCTTGCCCAGAGTCATTGTGAAGGTAAAATTCACAAAACCAAAGCCAGGAGCTTCGAGACTGCCCTGGATAGAACGCATGCCGCCCAAAGGTGTACCTGTGCTTCCACACCTGACCTCACAACCGATGTACCCAGACGAAAGATGTGCAGAGTCTGGCCCCGAGGTCTGTTTCAGTTATGTTGTCCCTCCCCTTCATGCGTTCACGGCCCAGACGGTGATCCTGCTACAGGCCACAGTTCCCTGGGAACCCCATCTCCCTTCTCCTCCTCGCCCCCTCCCATAGACAGCTTTCCTATATTTCCAGGCTGTCTCTTCTAGGTAGCCTCCCGGTGTCCTCTTTCTTTTCCCAAGCTGGAAAAAATTCTCCTGTCCCCTGGGCACTTACCGAATGCTCTCGTGTGACCTGTGTCCGTCTGTCTCTCGGTCTATTATCATGTATGCAATAGTAAGGACTGTGAATTCATTGCACATGCCAGAAACCCGCTCGAACCAGCTTGAACACAGAGAGAATGCGTTGGCCCCTGCGAAGGGCAGAGGGGAAACTAAATTCAGGCGAGGCTTAAATGGTGTCACTGGAAGTCTTGCTTTCTCAGCCCCTCGGATCTCTCTTCCTGTGCGGTGGCCTAATTCTCAGGCAAGTTTTCCACCCTTGGGTGGCTCAGAAACCTCTAGATGCTCCAGGCTAAGCCTCTCCAAAAGAAAGAGTTCATACAAAAGTATTTCATTGGACAGACTTGGGTCACGTGTCCATCCCCGGACCAATCACTGTGGCAGGGGAATAGAACACACCGATTGGCCAGACCGGAGTCACATGCCCAGCCTTGTAGCTTGGATGTGGGGTGAGCCCTCCTCAAGGCCCTGGCCTGAGAATAAAACACAGGTGGTTCCACAAGGGAAAGCCACCCAGAGGACACAACCACTGTCTATGGCAGGTGTGAGATCCCTGCTGATTCATCTGTTGGTACTTCGAAACACCTTGTCCCTCATAAAGTCAATGCCCAATGAAATTATGTAATAAATGGAAAAAATGAAGGACGTGGACAAAACTAAGGAACTTACCTACTGGCTCTGCTTATTTCCTCTTCTGACACATCTAGCCAAGCAGAGACCACACATCCGTTTGAATATTTCTCCAGCTAACTCTTTTAGAGAAAATCTTAGTAAACCAGACAGCACAGAGCCTTTTCATCTGGTGTCCAAAATGATATAGAAGATACTAATGTTTAGTAATCCAATGTGCCTAGCTCATTACGAAAAAATGTTGTTTTTTTTAACTTAATAAGAAAGAATGCGCCATGACCCCATCCTTGACCTGTCTGCTTGAACCTTTTTTTTTTCCTAGCCATTTCTGGTCATAAAGAATGGGCAGGCTTTCTGGCATCCTTCATGCTTTTTTGTTATTAAAAGCAGGATCAGTTAATAAATAATTATGAAGCTCAGCTTCTAAGGAACAAGGAGATAAGGGCAGGAACACTTGAGTCTCACAAATTGCATGCTATCGTATAGATTTTCATCCAGAGCGGAGAACAGCCTAGCATTCTTTTTCTTTCCTGTGGCATAAATTGTTCTAATTATACGTGCAAGATCCTCTATCCCCAAAGATATGAGTTGGAAGCACTGTGTCTGTTCTTTGAATTCCAAGAAGCATTTGCAGTTATGTGTTCCCACCCCCCTTGTTTTCAAACTGAATTGTTTCAGTGGTAGCTTGGTGTGTCAGCTTGTAAGTCTATAAAACAGTTTTATACCAGCTGGAGATTCAACATGCTACATGAATACATAACAGTGCCTAACCAAGAAGGTTTGTAATTCAGTAATTAGCTGTAATTAATGAACACAAAGTGAAGACTCATTTACAGTTTAAATTATCACATTAGCTCCTGTCACCCTCTATGTACACAAAACAGCAGGAATTCAATTATTTTTATTCTTCAAAGCTAATTTAAAATTTAAGGGATGCCATTACATGAAATAATAGGTAGGAAATGTAATCGAAATCACTGGGAACAGTTGGCCGTCCTTAGAATTAAAAAAAAAAAATGTGATCGCTGACGATTTGGAAATGTTTTTTTTTCGTCTGTGAACAGATGAAGGATTGAAATCTCTGCTCTTTTCAGTATATTTAACTTAAAAGAGGAAGCGAGTTCGGTGGCTGCTGAATCTCTGTGCAGAGAGGATCGTGGCGCGTAACGGTTAAAGCGGCTGATGACCGATGTCGCTGTCGGCAGTAACAAGACACAGCCCGGGGGACTCACACCTTGTTCTCCCCAATGCGGACCGAGTCCCCTGCAGCCACGTGAAGTTCCGGGAACTGACACCCGTTTCCGATGCGTGACTTCAGCTTGGGAGACCCCGCGTCACTGTCACGGGGCTGTTGTCCTCCAGTCTTTGTACGTACATAGGATAAACGTCCATTAATGTGTTCGGCGAACACTGGCCCAGCACGGCCTCTGCCTCAGGCATTGTTCTGAGTTCCAGGATCAGAGCCGTGGACGAGACGGGCTATGTTCTCAATCTCCTGGAGCCAGCGTTTCGGTGACAAGAGGCAGACGGTAGCCAAGGTCCTCAAACTCAGCTAGTACTAGAATCCCAGGAGAAGCTCTAGAAATATATGTCTTTCCAGGCCTGAGCCTCAATCTTGACTCATGGAACCCAGTTCTCTGGGGGTTGGGTTTGGGCACCAGTGTGTTCTAAAGTGCTCTGCGTGATTCTATGTGCAGCTGGATTTGAGAATTACTCTGGTCGATAAATATGACTAATAAATTAGCACTCCTCTGTGACGAGGACTGAGATGAAAATGAAGGAGGGAGTGTACAGGGGGTTAGGGACTGTTCTAGAGTGAGATTTGGGGGACAAGATCTCTGAGTACTGACTGGGAAGGGACCTCAGTGTAAAAAAGGTCCCTCCCCCCCTCCACGAGAAAACCTGAAAGTATGTTTGCACTAACTCAGGCATCAGCAAAATTCTTTTCTCTTCTTCTTCGTTTATTCGTTGATTCATTTGCATGTGTAACCCTTTAAAAATGCAAAAGCTTTCTTAGCTCAAGGACTATACAGAAACAAACTACTAGCCAAATTCTAGGGGAAAAACAGACCAGCAAGTGCAAAGGCCCTGAGGCAGGTATGAGTTAAAAGCCTTAAGGAAACAGAAAGAAGGCTTGAGTAGGCGGGGCTTACTGGGTCTCCAGGAAGAGAAGGTGAGACTAGAGACATGGGTGGGAATTTAGATTTTATCTATGATGAAATTCATTGGAAGATTTTAAGCAGGGAACGAGTGTGTGTGTGTGTGTGTGTGTGTGTGTGTGTGTGTGTGTGTGTGTGTTTGTGTGACACATCTCCCTTCAGCTGCCACGGATCTCGGTCCACGGCGGTTCCGAGAAGGAAAAACAAAGCCCACGTGGACAGATGCCGCGTCGGCTGCTTTCGACTCCTCCTGCCCTTCTCCTTCCTCTCCCCGGTTCATTTTTCTTTCTTCTTTAAATAGACCGCTCGAAGGGGCACCGTCTAATTTTTCACAGGCGATCGACTGCTGAGCCGGGCTGTAGGTAGACAGAGGGAAGGCGCTGATAAGCCGGAGCAGGGATTCTATTAGGGAAATGAGCTGGTAATTAATGGATCCCGCCAGTAATTGGGAAGGTGTGCGTCCCCATAACAGCGTAACGATAGCCATCCGTCTGCTTGCCCATCACTTGGCGCCATCCCTCATCCGGCTCTGATCTCGGACCCGTCGCCATGCAAATCTCCCTGACAGGACGCTGTGTCTCTGTCGCCCTAATTGGGCCATATAGAGTTGTTTATGGACATCGTCGGCATTTAGGCCTCCGTCGGAGGTTGTTCGAAAATCGTTAGCGAAGTTGCCTTAACAGCGTTGTCAGATACGTATTCCCCTGCCTCAATGTCTGTGTCTGAGGCGGCAATGGCCTGTGATGAAATTAGGCTGTGCGTTGTGTGGACCGGAGCTTTCTGTGTGATTATTGAAACCGTTATTGAAGTAAAATCCACTTTCCAGTAATTTCTCATCCTGCTCAAGGTAAAACTTGAGTTTGTGTGCAGGAACAGAATTTTTTTTTTTTTAATAGCACGTCCTCAGTCCTGAGGACCACGTCGCGTGTGCGCTAAGGCCATCCTGAGACACAACTACTTGCAAAATGATTACGGTTTTTGCATTGAGACTTGTTTCTAAACATCCATTGCCATGTAATTCTAAATGGGCCCTTGTACTGGAAGCATTCACCACATCTTCTCACCAATATTTTTTCCTGGATGCAAATGGCCACCCTTTTGTCTCTCCCAACCACACTGGGAGATGAACTGTTTGAAATGCCAGAAAATTAAAAAAAAAAAAAAAAAGATCCCTTATAAATATGGTGAGTGAGCCTAACGTCTCCATCGCGATGTTTAAGAGGGATCTCGTAATTCTTTAGAAAACATGGAAAGTACCATTTTTTAACACGGGATCGACACACTTTTAAAAATATTCCAATATGACACAGTCCAGATCAGACAGCTTCTTTATCAGTCCCAAAGAGAGCAAGATTTAAGGAGCTCCGGTCGCCATATCTCCCGCTGGAGGATGAGGGAGGCTTGGGTGCAAAGGCCCACACAGAAGGAGTCATCTTCACCCGGTTCCTCGCTCACCGGCTGCGTGTGGCCTTGAGTAACCCACCCGGCCGCTCTGAGCTCTGGGTTTCTCTCCTGTCTCCTGGGCGCTTGGGTGTAGATGGAAGGCTTACCACGAGTTAACAGATGTGAGTATATGTTATTTGCACTGAGACCTATGTAGCTGGGCCCGTCACTGGCCGAGACAACTCAGACAAACCATTTAACCCCTTCTGAGCCACCATCTCCACATCTGTATAATGGGCCAGAGGACACCTACGTCGTAGGGCAGGGCCAAGGAGCCGAGGCGATGAGCTGGAAGAGCCCAGGACGCGCTTGAGAAGCCAGCGGCTCCTCCACCAGTGGTGGCTCATTCCCGTGGACACCGCGGAGGGCTGGGCCTGGCAGCCCGGGCGCTCAATAAACACCCGTGAAGTGACTGGAAACAACGACAGGGCGCCATCGGCATGTAAGAGACGCTTACCGCTGCTTGGCTCGCCTCTGCCGTCCCCAAACTGGACCTACGAATGAGCTTTCACACTGTTAGGACAGCACTAACGCAGCGATGCCCGCAGTGTGAGGACGGAGAGGAGGGCTGGAGGCGTCCACCATCCCCGTGGGCCTGGGCCCGACAGGCTTCCCAGAACGAGGCGCTAACCGCAGTCCAGCTTAGGACGACTGGGCCGAGCAGGTCACCCTCGGTGTGAGCAAACAGCACCCCTCTCCCAGCCTCAGCCCCAAGGCCCTGGCAGGCCACGGTGTGCTAAAGCCCCCCGTTCTCATAAACCTTCGCGTCCCTGTCTCACTCTGGGGATGGATTGATTGTGTTGGTAGAACGATCTGGAATGTTCTAGATACTCTCAAGAAACAAATGTGGCAATGCTCTCCCTCAGCAGAGGGCTTCCCTCGGCTCCTCCAGAAAGTTCTACGGGCAGCAACGACAGAGCTACTGACGGTTGCCCCTTTTACCAGCGGTGGCTCTGTCGGGCGTGTTTTGGGGGAAAGGTGACGGTTCACCCAGCAATGCCAGCATTGCAGCGTCCTGCTGGGGTCACCGGGAAGAAGTGAAGAGGTCGGCATCCTGGGAGGGGGCTCTGGGAACTCGCCTGGACAGATGTTGATCAGATAACCTGGTCAGCCCTACAAGGACCGGCTGTGGTTTCCTGTCCACCCACGAGTCCACAGTGGGAGCTCCTCAACTTTACAAACCCGCCGGTCCCTCCCCACTGTGGACAGCCCAGCTGCGGAAGCATCCCAGCTACGTCAGCGAGATCACGAGCCCTGTGACCTCTGCTGCTTCTAATACAGGGTGGTCTGGTTTGACAGTCTCGCAAAAGTCTTTATTCATCTCGAATGACACACCAGCTGGATCCTCTTTAAGTTCAAGCTTTCATTTTGCAAGTAACGCCCTAGTTCTTCTTCTTCTTCTTTTTTTTTTTTATCACTATCCCTCGCTCCCTTGGATGTGAAGGAATAGCTGTAACGAATGTGTCCGCCTCTGTCGTGAGCATGGAGGCTGACACGGTTCAGTAAGCTAAAGCCTCCAACTGGAATCACGCACATGCCTGGGCCTCCATCCCTAAATGTGAATGTGCTGGCATTTCCCATGATAAGAAATAAAAGGGGAGGAAAGAAAGGGAGGAACTCGAAGTGTAAGGAACCTCTCCGAATGTAACAACTCCCAGCACTGGGCACAAACAGCTGTGCAGAATAATTGTCAAATGCTTGCATCCACACATACATAAGATCAATTTATTTTCATCACTCATATTTGATGCTCTTTCCTTCCACTTATGTATGCTCGAAACAACGGTTACAGTAAATAGAACAATTTTTAAAAAAAGTGCCTGCAGTGGACAGGAAGGTGATCAAGCAGCCCCGATAAACAGCGATCCATGTTTCTTCTTTACAATCACTAACGAATCTTAACTGGAGCCGTGTTCCGTCCCCATGTGAGTGATAAGCAATGATTTATGACGAAGTGTCGTGAAACCGGAATGCCATACAGTGAGACGTGAGTGAGTGGAAAATGTTTTCCCTGCTTCCCAACCTCATTACTCAAAGATGCAGTGTCCCCCTCCCCAAGCCCAATGGAACTGACTGTTTCGAGAACTCTACTCATTGGCAATGGAAATTGGCCAAAGAGAGGATGTCCAGCAAAGTCCGCTGCCTGATGCGACAGCCTGGTCCAGCCGGTGCCAGGGCTGGCCGACAGCGCCGGAACTGTGCACACCGGTCGGCCTCCAGAAGTACCATCCCAAGGGTTGTCTCAACGCTCTGCCAAGCAGCAAGAATGCGAATGCGCTCAGGAAGTGAAACCCACACAGGGAGAAGGGACCCACGGTTCAATTTCAGTGAGCTTGGACCCTGTGTTCTCCGTACATCATGCCGTCCTGCTTGGGATTCATGCCTTGATCATCTAGGAGGGACCCAATGGTACAAGGGAGCCGGCTGAAGCTGGAGAAAGAACACAAGCTTTAGAGCAGATCGAACCCGGGTTTAGTTCCAGCTCTTCCACCGACCTCCGTAACTGGTGTGGTAGATTGCACAAACGACCCCATTCCTTTCACCTTTCTGCGATCCGTGCCATTACCACGCGAATTTATAGTGTCTCCTTATTCTGATTCTAGGCTCAGCTACATGACTGGCTTTGGCCAATTGCGTGTGAGCAGACATGATGCCAGCAGTGGCTTGACAAGAGCTTGCACGGTGAAAATGACTCTCTCTCACTCGTGCTATCAGGGCACGCCCACACTGACCTCCTGGAAGACGAAAGAGAGCTGTGTCCCTGTGGTTGTCCCAGCCTCGGTGCAGAAAGGGAGCAAGAAGTCAGCTCTTCCACTCTTTCTCTACTTCCTCTTCCTTCCTCTTCTAGGCTCCTCTTATCTTGAATGTGTTAGATCTTAAAAGGAAGGTTGGTGGGAAGCGGGACAACCTCTCATCCTGATAGAGTGCTGTTGCCATGCTCTCTTGTCAGCCGATGCCCCTTGCGGGGCGGGCATTCAGGGGCTGATCCTCTGGTGGGGACAGGAGTCGGGGTCTATAAAAGTGCTACATCCTAAATGGAAGATGTAGGACTTTTATAGATGTGCTCCATCCAGGATGACTTCTAAGCCCCTAACCCTCTGCCCACTCGTGTGGTTCACTCTGCATCCCCTTGTCACTAAGGATCTCTCTCTCCTCTGGGGTTGGGTACCAGCAGGCAGCAAGATAGCTCTTGACCTACTGAAAACGTACACATCTTGTTTTTCTGCCAAAACAATGGGAGTAGAGGGAAGAAGCTACGTGTCCCTCTTTTGCTCTATCATGTTTCCCCAATAGCTTTTGTTCCTTCTCAAGAGTCATAGATAGAGTAATGGACCAGAGACCCTGCTGTGTAAGCAAAACCCAAGGGGAAGCTTACGTGCCAATCTCCCCTGCTCGCTGGAACGCCGCCCCTCCGAGGGTCACTCAGGGTCACTCGTCTGGCTTCTGCAGCCCCCTCGATGAATGTCTCTAGTCTTTCCCTACACAGGCTGGTGGCATCTGGGGAGGATGGTGATTGCTGGCCTGTTCTTCTGCCACTTAACAAACCCCATAGGAATGTGTCTAACAGCGCCCCCACGTTTTATTTTGAAAAAAAAAATTTTTTTACACTTAAAGTTGCAAAAGGAATAGAAGCTTCACGCAGCTTCCTGTGATGGTGACATCTTATACCTCACCACAGCACAGCTCTGAACACCGGGCAGTGAACACTGGCTCAGTACTATTCATTAAACCACGTACCCTGCTCGAATATCACCCACGTTTCTTGTGGCTGCTCCAGGATCCAATTTAGGATCTCACATTGGTTTTTTGTTGTCATGTCTCCTTCCCCTCTCCTCTGTGAACATCCGTCAATCCTTCCTGGTCGTTTATGACTTTAACACTTTTGACAAGTACCAGTCAGTGATTTTGTAGAACGCCTCCCAGTCTGGGTATGTCCGATGGCTTCTCATGATTAGATTGAGATTATGCATTTTTGGCAAGGAGACCAGATGAGGGCATCGTATCAGGGATTGTGTGACGTCGATGTGTCCCTTGGATCACTTGGTGATGGCGGTATCTGGCAGCTTCCTTTAGAATGTGAAGTGTGCAGTGGTTCTCCCCAGATGGGCCCAGACTTTTATATAATATATATATATATATATATATATATATATATATATATATATATATATATATATATATTGGCGACCACTCCTATGCCCTGGGCAGACCGGGAGGCAGAACCACGCAGCAGTTACACACGTGGTCCCAGAAACAGAGAGCTCTTGCTTCAAGTCCTAGCTGGGGTCTTTTGAGCAAGTTGCTTAGATTTTCTCTGCCTCAGCAGTCTTCTTTCCAAGTCATAGGGTTATTGTGAGAATTAACGAAAGAAATAAATAAAGCTCCCAGCATCGTGCATAGCACATAGCAAACCAACTACTTCCTCCCTCTGAGCCTCGCTAACTTCCCCTGCAAAACGAGGCCATCAGTACCCACTTCTGCAACAAGATGGCGTGTGTATAAAAGCATAGTGTGTTTGTGAAGGTACATGTTCCTCCAAGTGCTTCTACTCACGTCTTCCAAGAAGCTTCTACTCAAAAAAGAGGTCTGCCTCTCCCGTGTTTTTCTCAGGGTCTGTGTTAGATGTGTCTGCCTTATCTGTCCTCCATAGACTAGAAGGTTCTTGGCAGGCGGAAACTTGTCTTTCTCGGCTTAATTCTGTTGGACCCCTGGTAGCTCACGGGTTGGGTCGGGGGACAGAAATGACAGCCATTCAGAGGTCCTGTGCATGAATGGAGAGCACGGGATTATCACTCGGCTACATGTGATCCTTCCACGGAAATCCATTCCTCAGAAGCTACCTGACGTCACAAAAGAAACACTTGGTAAACGTTGAATGAATGTATGTATGAGCGAATGAATGAATGAATGAGTTTGCCTTTGGTTATGCATAGCAATAAAGAAAAAGAAATTTAACTTTTATCTTCTAGACTTTGAATGCCTCTCTCTGCCAACTGCTAAATCTCTTCCAGGGAGGGCAGATGGCAGCCTGTACAATGAACAATTTAATCTTTGGAAAATGGAACAACTTTGCCAGCAAACTCCATTTTTCTCCACGAACACATTGTCAATAACATGTGCTCTCAAATATGTGGTGAAATTGATGGCTGGGCCCTGATTTATAGAAACAACAACAAATTAAATGATTACCTTTCTCTTTCCTAGCTTGGGGTCCTTCAGATCAGCCGTGATTTTTTTTTTCCCCTGTGCTCTAATAATAGAGGAGGTCTAATTAAAATGCCTTGCTGGCCGGTTGTGTGTGTGGAACCGAGGAAAGAAAGGAGAGTGTCCAGGGCATCTTAATTTAATTCCAGGAGGGGAAAAGCCACTTGTGTGATAATGATGACCAACTTAGGGAGCCACTGTCATTTTCTCCTCACATCAAAGCAGATATTGAGGGAATCCTTCATATAAACACTTTTGTAGCCACTTATTTAGCCCCTGGTACAAAATTTTCTCGATTTTGGACTGACCTGAGCCTTTGGATTTGGGTGAAATTGACGAGGGTTGAGAGGGTTCGGAGAAATGAGACTTTCTTTCCAGATGGTTGCCATATTGGATGTTTAGGACTTTTTCTGAATCACAGCTTGGTTCAGAAGGAGTCGCCCATCCTAAGACTCCTTCTGGAATGGTGGTTCTGAACTCGTATTTGGGGCAAGAACTTTTTGACCATCTGGTGACAGATATGGACACCCCCTGTCCAGAAACAATGAGGGCTTGTTTATAAAGGCACACAGACACAGAAATGTGAAATTTTGCTTACCGTGTCATCCATCTCTTGTCTTCGCCATAAACTTGAAGAACCTGAGTAATCATTGCTACCCAAAATTGCAGATTTCACCGAATTTCCTGTAATGCTTATCCTGGGTTAAGAATTGCTTGAGTAAAGCGTCTCTTGGTTTCATTGAGCCACAAAAGTTCTTAGTGGTTTCAGGCTGTGGACTTCCGTGACCGTCTAGTAAGGTCCATGGAGCTCTTCTCAAAACTAATGCTTTTTAAAGGCAAAATAAAATACGTAGGGTTAAAAAGTCATGGAAATACAGTTATCAAATATTAAAGACACCAATCTGTGAGATCATAGTATATGAATTTCTTCATGTACATTCAATAGCAAACCCAGCACTAAGGCCTATAACCACTGTAATCTCAAAGGAATGATGAGTGTATGTGATATCGCAAGATATTTGCAACAACAACTGTGATGTGACATAAAAATATCTGTGACATTTTGGCAAAACTATCAGCGATAAAAATCATAAGACTGCGGCTACTATTGAGATTTGGTACCTACAGTCATACATTAAAGGGATGCCGAATTTTAGTTAGAGGTCAGTGAAATGGAAGGTGTCATATTTTTCCTACCCGAGGCCATAGATCCCTTGCATTCTATGCATGAGTGTCAGATGAAGGGTTTCCAATGGTGTAGAAATGACCTTATGCATGGCCAGCCCCTCCTCTCACTTTGTCCCCAAGCCTGCCTCGCTTCATCTTATCTTCTCGGAATTATTCACTGAAACGTCTCCTAACTAAAGGTCATTGATGGCAATATGAGGAACGTTTGATTGGCCTGACTCAGCTCTCAAACATGCACCATGCGTGTGGGCCAAAGGTACCCGAGAGAGGAAGAGGAAAGGCTTGTATGTCACAAACCTGTTTAACTAGAACCTAAACTCCCAGCGGCAAGGACCAGAGCTCAACATCCAGCTATTACCCCAGTGAACACTCCCAACAGATACGTATTTGATGCAGGAGTAAGTAGCAGCAATTAGCAAAGAGGAAGGTAGAACTTTTCGAAATGTGTGATCCCAGGGGCCAGCCTTTCGTGGATGTCTCTACTGGAGACTTCTTGAGAGAAAGGGACCCACTGATCACTGGGCAGAAAGTCAGTTCCAGAGGCATTCCACGGGTACTCAAAAAGAGCTTCTTCCAAAGAAAGCAGAAGACAAGAAACTGTTTCTATAAAGGGCCAGATCGTAAATATTCTAGAATTTGAGACTATATAATCTCTGTGACGACTTCTCAGCTCTGCCACTGTAGGGTGAAGGCAGCCATAAATAATATGTAAATGAAAGTACACATCTATGTGCCAATAAAACTTTATTAATAAACTCTGAAATTAGAATTCCATATAATGTTGACATATCATGGGATGACACTTTTCTGTTCAATTTTTTTCAGTCCTTTAACCCTTTTCCAGTCTAGGAAAAAAAAAAAAAAGTTCAGCTCGTTGCCAGCATTAATTTAACATCATGTGTAGCAATGCTATGTTTTCTAAGATTTGACATTCTCAGCAATCAAGAATTACTATATTTTGTCAATGGAAATACCACTCCTAAAAACAGGATGCTATAAACAGGATGATGTCATTTGTTTCCAAAGACTATCGATACACTGGAGTGATGCGAAAATAATAATAAAAGTGAAATATCTCATGGCAAACCTTGGGGGTCAGGTTAGGACTATAATCTGCGAGTTATCTTGGGGTAAATGCTACAGCCGCAAGCACCATGGGCAAGTATCCTCAGGGCAAACAGAAAGTGGGTTAAAAATATAAAAACAGTTCTTAGCTCATGGGCCATATGAAAATAGGTCACAGGCGGGACTTGACCCGAGGGCCAAGGGGCAGGGTTAGGACGCTGGGCTTCCTCTGGCCGTTGCTGATTGGTTCTTGCCAGTCTGGGCGGAGCCTCCCCCTACTCTGGCTTGGACCGCGTTGCCTTCGGTGGCCCGAGTTCTGTCCCATGCTCAGGCATTTGCACCTGCCAATGTTCCTCCTACACATGTGCTCCTCCAGGTCCCCCCACAGCTGGCTCCTTCTCCTCTTTCAGGTCCTAACTCAAATGTCCCCTCCCAGCAAGGCCTTCTCTGGGTGCTTCTCAAAGCAGCCACTGCTGCATCCTCTGTATGGAAACTATACCCTGTGTCTAAGACCACCCAGATGCTTCCCCAATACTCATTGAAAGAATTTGTTGCGTTTACTGGTAAGGCCAGAACCAAAAAATGCACAGCCAAGGTCTTGCTACCTCACATGGTCCAGTGGGCATCCGGCTTTATCATCATCATCATCATCATCATCATCATCATCATCATTATGTAAATTTATCATAATAATTTGGGGAAACGATTAAATATGTTTTCCAAATATGATCGTTTGTAGAGCCCTACACACAAAACAGATCAAATGAAGCTGCTTTGCTTGAAATGATGGTAGAAGATTCCCTCAGGCACACAGCCCTGGTCGCTTCTTCTAGAAATTTCCACACCCCCTTTCCTTCTGAGAAGCTCTTTGAAAGTCTCTGTCCCGGACGAGAACTAATATCTGAGGCAACCCTTCCCTGTTTGCTCTGAGGTCACTGGGAAACTCCTGTGTGCTTTCCTTGGAAGCTGAAGAATTTGGAGTCGATAATTTCTTTTTTTTTTTTCTGTCTTTTAAAATTTTTTTTTATGGTGACATTGTTTAACAAAATCTGTTAAGTTTCAACTGTACATTTTAACATAAGGCATATATATATAATTTACACTGTGTGGTCACCTCCCATAGTCAGATTTCTTTCTGTCACCACATATTTGACCCCCTCTACCCCCACCTACCCCCATTCACCTCCCCCTTCCCCTCTGATAACCACTAGTCCATGTCCATGAGTCTTTGTTTGCTTGTCCTGTTCGTTTGTTGCTTTTAGGTTTCTGTCTCACATATAAGTGACATCATGTGATTTTCAGCCTTTTCTGTCTGGCTTATTTCGCTTAGCACGATTATCTTGAGGTCCAGCCATGTGGACTCAATGATTTCTAAGAAACTCTTTTTGAACACTCCAGTCTTTCCTTTCCCAAAAGCATTTGTGACCCCACTCAAAATTAAATTCTAGAAGAGAGCCGTGGTGCCACGTTGGCCGTTAAATTGCTTTACGGTTTTGTGGAAATGTGCTGGGCCCCTGTCGAGTTTATTTTTTAAATGGCCTTAATAACACCCGCCCTTCTGCCCCACACCACGGGCAGGAGGAGCGAGAGCGAGAACAGGGTGGGGTGCACGTTCCAGAATACGAAAGAATCGGCAGCCTCGAGGCCAGCAAGTCAGCTTTAGGCTTTGAACACTTGTGGCTTTCTTCCCCGGCTGACAGTTTGCTCAAGGTACCACAACAAAAGGTACCGCAGACAAGATGGCTTATACGTCACCAATGTAGTGTCTCACCGTTCTGGAGGCCACACGTCCAAGATCCAGGTGCTGGCAGGGGTGGGTTCCTCCGAGGCCTCTCTCCTGGCCTTGCCCACGGCAGCCCTCTCGCTGCCTCTTCCTCTGTGGCCTTTGCTCTGGGTGCGTGAGCATCCCTGCTGTCTCTCTCCTGTGTCTTCATGTCCTCTCCTTATCCAGACACCAGCCACACTGGCTGAGGGACCACCCTAACGGCCTCACCTTAATACCTCTTTCAATGTCCCAAATCTAGTCACATCCTGAGGTATGGGGGTTAGGACATCAACCTATGAGTTTGCGGGAGACACGAGTCAATCCATAATACTGTCTTCTGCTTGTCTGACAATAAAACTTTCGTCATTATTGATACTTTGACATTATGAACTACTTCACCAGCAGTGGTGGCTTCTCCGGATGCCTCCCTGCCCCCGCTCTGCCCCAGCCTCCCAACGGGCAGCGGGGCAGCTGACTGTGGGAACCCTGCATACGAGATTTCCATTCATTTCCTTTACATTAAAGCTGAGAGGTGCACGCCCCTGCTCGCTCAGAGCTATGCTAGGAAGGACTGAACGTTGCCGAGTAAATTTTACGTGAGACATTTAAAATGCATGTCTTGGCTTCTCAGCAGCTGATTTGGGGGTGTGGGAAAGCCCCGAGCTCCTTCCAGAAAGAACGCTTCGCCGAGTGCCTGGTCAGGGTCACAGGGTGGAGTCTGAAGAGGCCTCTGGGAGGCTGTGGTCCAGATAACAGAGCAGGTGGGGTGGGGAGAGGTAAGCAGAGGAAAGTTCAAATCCGGGTCGCACCTCTCCCTAGCCTCTGTGACCATCCCTTCGTGTCCCCATGATCCACCTGACTCCGGTTTTATTGTGGGGGGCCCCCCTGTCCCCCACCAGCCTCCACAGGGCCTGGCACACAGTGAACCCTCATTACCCGATAATAGCGACGGTTGTTATTACTATGAAGTACAAACAAATCAACAGACCCCAGGGACTGGAGAAAGGTCTCCTAGGGGTTCTTCTTCATTTGTATGGAAATTTGGTTACTCACGCTTTTATGTGAGATGTAACTTGACCTTGGTGGCTGGAACTTGTAAATAAGGGTGGCAGGCAGTCTTTATAAACTGTTGTGCGTTGCGTTTCTTTTCTTTTCTTTTCTTTTTTTTAATATGTGTGTGTCATGAAGGAATTTAATCTACACAGAAAAGCAGATTTAGGAGCAGGGAGAAGAGGGAGACACAGAGACAGAGACAGAGAGAAGGAAGTAAGAAACATTATGGAATTGGATGAGTCACGGATTCTACCAGGTCTCTGCAGGAACTATCATTGATTAAATGGCAGTAATCAATCAATCAGTCAATCAATCAATCAATCAATCATGCATTATAGCAATCTAGGCAGCACATTAGATTCCCCAGGGAAGATCTTAAAAACCAAATGCACAGGCCACACCCCGGACCAGCTAAGGCAGAATCTCGGGGAGTGGCCAGCACCCCCCCCACCGCCGCCCCCATGTCACATAGCCCCCAGGTGACTCCCATGTAGAGTGGGGCCAGCGCAGGGAACCCCTCACAGAGACAGGAAGTATGGCCACTTCTTACCTGTGACCTGGGCACACTGCTTATCATCTCTGCGCCTCGGTCTTCTTGTCCGTCTTAAGGATTAAATCAGATATACTTGGTTAAACCCTTGGGCGCCGGGTCAAGAAAGTGTCACGTTGATAAATAACAAGAGTTTCTTGTTACTGTTCTCATGGTCATCCCATGGACGTGACGTCTGGGCCTTCGTGTCACCACCTGCGAAATGGTGGAGACAGTGGGGGGTCCCTGAGGTCATTCGTTCTCATTTCTCCGATTCTACGAAGGTCGAGCAAGGACAAAGGATGAAGGAGAGCGCATGTTTTTTTCACTGAGTGACACTCGTGGGCCGGGTGCTGGGCTGGCATTTAGCAGACTTGTTGAACACGGTAGTGGCTGCCCCTGCCCTTTTGAGGACTAGCGGGGAAGAGAAGCAGCAAAGTAGTATCCACGTGAACCATGACAAGTGGGGGGTCAGAGAGAGGCAATCTGGGCACCCAAGACGAATCTTGATCTCATTCCAGCTTCTCTAGGAAATAGCTGTGTGGGCCGCTGGGTGGGCCCGGTTTAACATCCTGAACCTCTGGATCTCCATCTGTAAAGAGAAAATGCTAACTCGTATTTTCCCAGTCTATTGAGAGGATTAGTCATTATTGGCAGCAACCGAATCGGTAAAGGGTAATAGTTTTTATCATGAAGCAGTACGGTACTTTGGCGACAGAGAAATCTGAGTTCAGATCCCATTTCTGTCCCTTTCCAGGCCACATGCTGTTGTTGGTCTCATTCCTGAAACCCGCGTCTGTCAGTTTCCTGACCTCTAGCAAAGGAGTGTGTGAGTTCCCTCTGGGGATTGTTATAGGAATTTTTTTAAAAAACCACAGCAGTCAGATCTCAAGCCAAGAGTAGGCACCCAAAGAATGAAACCTATCATTAAAACAAAGAGAGGCTGTCCTTACAAAGTGGGCGGACCTAGGAATACCAGGTGCTGGAGGCTTAAAATTAAAAAAAAAAAAAAGTGGGCGGGCTTGCTTGGAATATCTAAACATATATTCTGCCCACGAGTCCCCTTTTCCACTGTGGACACACCACAAACACTGCAGCGTGGGCTCAGCCACATGATCACAGGGGTGCAGAAGAGAAACAAGCTCTGCCCGTTCATCCCCCACACTGGGAAGACACGCCCTCCTTCCTAAATGCCAACAGCTCACCCGTAGGCAGCAATAAAGTCCCCTCACCGCGTCCACGCAGTGAATCTCGTCGGGTTGTAAGTCAGCGGCGATAAATAACGTTTGGCTCTGCTCTCCACTTAGAGGAGATGGGTTCCGCTGTGAATCACATCGTTGGCACTTTGGACCTTAAGCTGTCCAGGTGGTTTATGGTGGTGTTCGCCAGTCTCTAGACCTCTTTCAAACAATTTAAGTGGCCTTTTGGAGTATATGAATGTGGCTCAATAAAAACGGGTATGGGGGAAATTGTTTTCTCGTCTCTCTTCTACGGCCATGCACCAAAAGCAACCCTATATGAGAATCGTCGAGTGGCAGGAACATAATTGCCCAACGAAATTATAATGAAACCGCCACGGACACTTCTCGTCCCAGCGTCAGGATGTCATCCTGATCTTTGCCGTCCTCTTAATTTATCTCGTAAAAGGATGACAACAGCTGGACAGGTTTTCGGGCTTTCCCACGTTTCATTATAAAGCCTTACTGAGCGATGTGCCTTTAGAAGATTCTAGTTAGTTCCACTGACAGCGGAAAATACCGGCGAAGAGAACAGGCTTTGAAGTCAGACAGACAGACCTGAGTCCAGATGCTGGCTCTGCTACTGGCTAACGGCTTGACCTTGAGTACATGTCTTCACCGATGCGAGCCTCTGTTTTCTCATCAATAAATAGGGACAGTGAGATCTTACCGTAAGGCATCAGCATAAAGGGTAGAGTTTATAATGAGCACTGAGGTGTTACGACTGCTTCCTACTTTCCTCTTCATAGCCACATCAAATGTTTTGAAATGCCATTTCATCCTTCTTTTTTATAAAAGGGGAGAACTTTTTTTTCACCTTCACATCTGAATTGACAACTGATTTCTTTTCAACATCCGTTGAAAGTCGGAACTAAAGAGTCTCTCTTCGACTTATCTTTTTTTAATTTCCAGAAGGAAAGAAGAATTCATTTTCCAATACTTATGATTACATTTTTCTAACATAGAAGCAGAATTTTATGAATGTATTTTTTTATTTATTCTACATCTTAGTCCACAGCCCTTTTAAGGTACTATATTTTAGATGATGCAATAGAATTATAAAAGAAAAGAGAATCATTTTTTAAATCTACATTTTATTGAGTGCTTATTGTGGGCCAGGCATCCTTTCTGGAAGGCACCATTATTATCCTGAGTTTGAAGGTTTGGAAATTTAGATTCAAAAGGGGTAAGTCATTTCCCCCAATGTCACACAGCTAGTAAATGGCAGAGCAGAGCTATTCATGAATACGACAAAGAAAAATGAGGAGAGAATATGAACAGAAGTTTATGGGTATAGACTATAGCCTTAGATAATTACACATGGTTGATAAAGTTGCGTCACCACTTTGGCTCTGAGCTTCCCAGTAGTGAAAGCAAAAATGGACACGTGACCCATCCCAGATTAACCTTGTCCACAAGGAGAACATGTGCCAGGATTTAAGAATACACAAAGCTTTCCTGATACTTAATGTCTTAATGGCAGTGATTTCCTGCACAACTTTTGTGACCACGTGCAATAAAAACAATAGGAGGTCCTCACAATAAAACCAAATATTTAAAACAAAAATCGTTTCTTTCCGTAAAGAAAAAAATTAAAACCGTTTCTTCCCGCAAAAATATATTTGACTTAACACTGGGCTCCAGCCCTCTGTAATAATTATTCAGTCCAAGCTTTGTCAAAGCATCATACTGAGAAGAGATTCATGTTAAAAGCTAGTTGAGGGGCGGGAGAAGAGAACGCCTCTCTCGGATTTATCATTTTTATTTAGATTGACATACCTTCGGTTATAATTAGAGATAACTGTACAGCGGTTAAGACTTCATAATCCCATCATTAGTTGTCAAGAGATTTTCATAGGGCAAACCCTCATGCCATTTCCTTCATTTCTGTCTCTTCACTACTTGGGCAGCCTGAGGTTGAAGAGTGTGCGCTAAGAAAAAGATTTTCTGCTGCCGTTGAAATCTCCTAAACTGACACACACGTAAGGACACAAATTACACCTGGTGACAGCATTTACACCACTCTCGGGAGGCCCCGCGTCTTCCCGACGTTTGTGTCCTCATTCTCCAAGATGTCACCCTGTTGCTGCCAGTTTCATTCAACAGCCATTTTGCACACAGTGGCAAAGACACTTTAAACCATTTCAAGGGCTGCCTATTAAGTAGACAAAAGGGGAAACTTATTTTTTTTTTAACCATTTCCAATTCATTCTCTCTGTTAGATCCTTGAAGTTGGTGATCCAGGGTAGAGGTCCACTTAGAAGATGTTACTCTAGCATTGATCAGAAAAAACCCACAGCAAAACTCTCCTCCAGCCTTAGAGCTATAGGCAGTTGACTCTGGTTTGTGTCACGAAGCATACATCATGCATTTGGGACACATGGTTGATTGATCACAAGTAGTGCTTTACAAGAGGAAGTTCAAAAGTTGAGATTTTCCAGTGTGTCGATTAGGACGGCATGCCATTTGTATTGAAATGTTCCAAGGAGGAGGCTATCAAGATCAATCACAGTATTGCCTCCTGGTGTTCGAGGATCTGATCAAGCACAACCTGTAGCAAAAGAATTTGTGGTCTCGTCCGTATTGATCCAACATCAGGAATAATTAGTTCAGGAGTTAAGAGTAACGGCTCTGAAATCTAGAAAATATGTATTGCTATTAAATATTGGAATATTCAGTTTCACTTATTGCCATGTCCTCTTGAGTAAGTAACTTCAATGAACTAAACTTCAGTGTTTTCCCCCGTAACACTGGATACCCCTTTGGATGATTGATGAGATGATTAATGAAAATAATGCATGTGACAATTCACAGCCATGACCCAGATGCTACTGATACAACTTTAAAATTTTGTCATTGACTCAACCTCTTCAAGGTCTGATATACATTTTTTTAAAGTCTCCTTCAACATTCAGAAACTCAGCTGCTTTTTTTTTTATCTGATTTATTTTTTTAACCTCCCCCTCTAAGAGCAATTAGTCTATTTTCATTGATGGGAAAACTGTAGGGAAGAAAGGAATTGAGAAAAGGCCAACATATAGCACGTAATATTTTAAAAGATGATCCCCTTACTCACATGAAGCTGTGTCTAGCCTAGAAAGAGTACTCAATACATTTATTTTATTCATTCCAAGGATTGAAGTTGGTCCACCAAGGTTCAAGGGTTTCTCCACAGGGAGATTTCTCTTAGGAAAAATTAGGTAAAACACTAATAATGAAATTCAGCAATTTTAGGGAAGCCAATTTGGATTTTCAAATTGTAAAATCAATTTGAGAAAAAATACTAACTTTGGGTTCTTGCCAGAATCACACGGTTAAAAATCACTCATCTCCATTTGCATTTTGCTTCCTTGTCACGGTCTTTTTTTAATGATACATTTTACATACGTTCAGCATTTCTATTTCACTCTCTTTTTTCTTCGGTCTTAAGAAGTCCTGAATTAGGAGTCAGGTGTCCTGACCCCATCATTTAATCGTCATAGGAACAAATTATTTAAGTTCTCTCAGCCTCAATCTTTTTATCTTCGGACTACTGATATTTATCCAATATATTTCAGAAGACACTATATATATATATATATGATGTGCTTTGAAAAAATGTAAATTGCTTCAAAATGGCAGAATAAATTATTCTTTGAAGTCGAAAGTACCAAACAGATGGTAAAGCTTCTTGGTGTCCACTTACATTTCCTTGGACTAATTTTTCTGGTCTCTTCCCTTTTTTCTTTAAGTTGTTCTAAGTTGTCTCTTTGATGGAATCAGAGAAGTAAGGATTCCAGATAAATCTATTTTTTTATTTTGTATTGTTTTAGTAATAAAGACTTTAAAATGTCTTTTCCCTGTTGCAATAGATAGTCTTCAACTTTCCGTCTTCAGGATTTCATTCACTCAACAGATACCTGTCAAGTAGCAACTGTGTGCGAGACGTTGGCTTATGTGCTTGGGATATAGCTGTCATCAAAATGCACACAGTCCCTGCCTTTCTGAGGTGTACAGGCCAGTGCAGGAGGCAGACGCTAAACCAAAAATTTCATGTACGATTATGTTGAGGAATTGCAAAAGGTCCCATAGGGAAACCATAAATGTGTAATATTATATTTTTTAAAAAAGGAACTTAGTCAAGTTTAATGGGTGAAAGAAGACTTCTCTGAGGAAGTGACACTTAAACTAAGACTTTAAGGTTGAGAAGATGCTAGGCAAACAAAGAATAGGAGGAATAGCATTCTATGCACAGGGAACAGTATTTGCAAAGCCCCCGAAGGCACATTTCAGGAGCTGTCAGAAGGCCAGTGTTCTTGGGACATGTCAGCAAGACGCAGAGACCTAGGCAAGGTCAGAGAAGTCGCAAGGCCAGGTCAGGTGGAAAGCTTTAGAAAAACAAGGGATTCCTTTCTAAAAGCAGAACAGATCACTAAAAAATAAGCTGGGAGAACATGGGAAGAGACCACTGCAATCTCTTTTAAGTTTTCACAAGCTCACTTGTTTGCTGTATGGGAAAATGATCACCTGGATGCAGAGTGGAAGCAAGAAGCGCAGTGAGTGGTTAGGACACTCATGGGGTCGGCAAGGTGGGAGCATATGCACGGGCTTGAACTGGGGCACTGGGGGTGGAGATGGAGATTGAGTTTGGCGAGGAATTTTATTTCGAGGCGCCAAGGATGACCCAAACTTCTGGCCGGAGCAATTGAGAGGTCTGAGGTTTCATTTCCTGTGACTAGAAATTGGAGTAGGAACAGGTCGAAGGCAGGAAAATTTAAGTCCCCTGTTTCTGAAAAAGTTACCTTTGCGGTACTTGTGACGGGTACTTTTTGACACAGAGAGGTCAAGAGGCCAGTTGGATAGACAGATCTGAAACTCCGTCACCAGCGTCCAGGTGATGTCTCAATGTCACAGAACTGGATGTTTGCCTAGGAAGGGCTTGCGTGGGTCTCAGCCCTTGGCCCACCCGGCGTGGACATCTCCAGACAAACATTTCAGAATTTCTCATGGACTCTTCTGAAATAAAATTCATAGCTCAAACGACCAGCTTACACACCTAACTCCAAAGACGAATCATCTCATGATGTGACCATACAGTAAGAAAGAAAAGGAAACAAAAGTTCACTAGGACAGGACTTCTCACACCTGACCATGCCTAAGAATCACCTGGGCATCCCACTGAAATGCAGAGTGTGAATCGGCAGGGTGGGGGGGGGGTGCACCCAGCACTGTGTCTCTAACAGGTGACACCAGTGCTGCTGCTTTGCGGGCCACACTGGGAGGAACGAGGTCCTCGGAGGAGCAATGAGATCATCGACGAGTGCTTCTACCTGTAGATTCACCGTGAACGCGTCAGCAATAAATGCACATCAGTTCGGGGCTGTCAAATGGGACACCTCAGATATCACGACAGCAATGCCAGAGGCGACTCGACTTTCTAAAACAGCAGAGAACTTTTATTAAAATTCCAAATCATTCGTAGTTTCTATCTGTTGGCGAAATAGCTCTCTTTCTGGAAAAAGCGGTGTGTGGGAAACTGCCTCAAAGACAGTGCGTTTCTATGTAAAATGGAGTTTGAGTCTAGGCTCAAATTTATTACAAAAATGTTTTTCACCTTTGTCAGTGATCCTGAACCGGTGATGATTTTACTGCCTCCCTCAAGGGACACCTGGCGATATCCAGAGGTGTTTTGGGTTGTCACACTCGAGGATAGGGAGATGCTACTGGAATCTAGCATGTAGAGGGCAGGGATGCTGCGAACAACCCCCCAATGCACAGGATAGTCTTCTACAACAAGGAATGAATATGGCCCAAGATGCCACTAGTGCCAAGGCTGGAAAACCCTGGCCTACAGGGAGATTTTCGAAAGTGGTACAGGTTTCAGGGACAATGCTCCTGACCATTGAATGCTAGGGGTGTGCCCAGGATCGTAGCAATCACAAAGGAGCCCCTGGGGACAGCACTGCAGCTCTGGGAAGAGCAACGCAGAGTGGACAGAGAAGAGGCTGACAGGACTGTGCAAGGAAGGGCAAGGACAGCACAAGAGCCACCAACATGATTTGTCAGAGGGATTAAACTCCTAGCAAATGAAAGTACATATAATCCTACACATCTGTTGGTGGCTCTGTAATTAATGCAAAATAATCACATCTTTTCGCCTGGCTCTCCCTTGCAAATGCTACTTAAGGAACACTGCCAGTGACTTTGTAGATATATAATTAAAATTTTTATTTATTTCTGTTTTATTTTTATAGTAGTAGCCCAACATATTTAAAAAAAATGCAGCAGCAAAGCTCAACCTCAGTGATTATTTGAGAGGCAACTAAGGGTCTCTGCTTTCTTTTTTCTTGCTCCATGCTGCACAATTCAGTCTGTAAAGAATTCATTACACCCGTTCTCAACCCTGCATTTTCTAGTTTTAATTTTCTGCCAGGGTTTCATCTTTAGACCTAGGGAAGAAAAAATAAAGTTTTTCTTCATCTTTCAAAATAAAAAATAATAAGAAAGGGTATACTGTCCCAAAATGCCAAGATTCAGGTCTCCAGATGACCATTCTCATCTAGTACAGAAACACTGACCTTCCAGAAGAATCTATCGCTTCCATCAATCGTGGTGGGATGTGAGATCTCTCGGATGGACATGGTATCTCAGCCAGGTTTTGATAGAAGACACTTGTATCTGGAATTCAACTAACTGGACAGATACTCTCGGGAAAATAACTCTCAATTATTAATATTGCTGGTGTTTAACACTTGACTACACCCAACCATCACAGGCGGTAGGAGAAGCAGCGATTTAGGGGACCAGAAAAACTGGGACCTACACGCCCTCTGGCTCACTTGCCAGTCACGTGACTGCCGGCCAGATGGCTTCCTGGGCTGGAAAATGCAAGATACCCTCACCTCCCGCGCTGCAGCTCTGTGAGGCTGACGTGGGCCGAGCATGGCTATAGCAGAGAATAAACTCGACAAACGCCAGGTTATCGCTACCACGGGGTCCTTTCACGCTGAGACTCAAAAGAGCCCAGTAACCTGAGTCAAGCGTCACACACTGAGATCTTAGGGACCGATCGATTTCCTTTGTTTTTCGCACAAGAGTCTGTCACGAAGGTGTTTTCCAGAAAATGTCACTAAGTATATTTGTGAGTGTTTCATAGGGAAGAAAAGGATCATCAGACAAATCTGGGAAGCAGTGAGTTAAATAAAGATATAGTAGGTTGGGTTTTTAACTGCAAGGCTTCTCAGGTCTTTAGTTATGCTAATGTGTATTGTGAATTTCCAAGAAGGAGACTACAATAAAATAAGGTCATCATTTTCTTCCTCCCTGCTCCCCTTCCCAGAACAAACTTGGTCCTAATTGAAACCCAGACAGAGAAGTTTGGGTGTTGACCAGCTAGCTCTGGAATGGGTTCAAGGAGTGATCAGTGCAACAGGGTTCTGTGTCACTGGTATCGCATTAATATCGTGGTGAGGGAGGAGGGAATGGGGGCCTCAAATAGACCTCACGTGAAACCACACCCTTCACTCACCCAAGACTTCACAATGTAAGACGCTTGCGCTCTTTAGGGAAGGTAGGCTTTGTCATTCTTTTCTCTTCTTCCCTTTCCTTCCTTCCCTCCCCCTCCCTTCTCCTGATGCCGTTGCAATTTCCGGCCTCTACCTTCCGTCTCATTCTATGACCCATCTCTCTTCCTCCGACCACATGACCGTCCTCCTTCAAGTTCATAGAGCTGCCAGCAGCTTCCAAACGAGTCAGAGGAAAGGCTATTCGCTGTCGTCTCTGCAGTGTACACGTCATGTCTCGGGGAGATTGCGCCGTCCACTCCTGGTGACCTGGACTGGCACTTGAAGAGAACGTGGGGGCTTCCAAAGTGGAAGGCCTCAACCGAAAGCCATCCCCTGCTTTTCGTCAGCTGTGTGACCTTGGACAAGTCACTAACCCCTCTTGAGACACCTTTCTCTTATTTTTAAAATGAGATGGTTCCATTTGGTAGGTATATAGCAACTGATTGTTAGTATTATAATTGCATTATTCCTTGCCAAGAAATCGTTTATATTGCCAGTGATGATGATTTTGCATATAATTTCTCTACACACATCCAAATGTCTTCAATTTGTCTTTATTCTTCTACTAGAAACTTGGAAATATTCCTTTTCCAAAAAAAACTAATTATATATAGGTCCAAAGTGTGGGGGTTTTTTTTCTCACTAAAATGAGCACTACCACTAAATAATGACATAAACCATAAATACCATCCAGATTGGGCTGATGAAAATTATATGCATTTCTACAGTAATCTAAGTAGCATATATCGGTTGGGGTGGGAATTTCACCCTAATAACCTCCCACAGCAAAATATACTTTCAGTGCCACTTCCCTATCACAAAAATGTTCCCATCTTTTTAAAATGTTTTTCATTTGTCAATTACTGTTGACATACAATATTATATTAGTTTCACGAGTACAACATAGTGATTAGAGTTTCATATCCCTTCTGAAGTGATCCCCTTGACAAGTCTAGTACCCATCCGAAAAATGGTCCTCTTAACTCAGGAATTCCACACGTGGGAATTTAAGCTTATGGAAATGCAACATACTGAAAAGTCTTGAACACAAAGATGTTCATCACAGTTTCATGTATCATCGAATAAAACTGGAAGCCAATTAAATGTCTCACATCAGAGGATGATTTAGTAAATTTTGACTATGTAGGTGTTAGAACTCAAGTAGCTGTTTACAATGATGCTTGCAAGTGAAAAACCACAGAAGAAATATTACACAGTAGATGCGTGCAACTCCGTAAACCTAGCAAAAATGCATGGACAAAGAAAACACTAGAAGAAAATATAGCAGAGTGTGAATAAAAAGTCTCTCTCTAGATGGTGGGGCTCTAGATCAATTGTTTTTATTTTTCAGAATGCTTTATAATAGAAAAATCATACGTTATATTTTTTATTTTATATTATGGGTAAGTGCACACAACATAAAATGTACCATCTTGATCATTTTTAAGTGAATACTGTCACGCAACCATCAGCACCATTTTTCATCTCGCAAAACTGACCCTTTCCCCATTAAACAGCAATTCCCATTCTCCTGTCCCACACCATTCTGCTTTGTGTTTCTATGAGTTTGACTACTTTAGGTACCTCATATAATTAAAGGTATCTTTGTCATTTTACAACTGCCTTTTCTCACTTAGCAAAACTTCTCAAGGTTCAACCATGTTGTAGAATGTGTGAGAATTTCCTTCTTTTTTAAAGCTGAGTAATATTCCATCGTATAAACAGACCACGCTTTGTTTATTCGTCTATCGATGCATATCTGGGGAGCTTTCGCCTTTTGGCTATTGTAAATAATGCTTCTACGAACCTGGGTGTACAAATATCTCTTCCATACATTATATTTTAAGGGCGTTTTTTATTCATTAAATTGGCATTTCCTTTCTATATCCCATTAACTGGTTATATCACACCCTTTATTGGACTTAAGTATGGCTCTGGGCTGACCAGTGAAAGGGTATATAGATGGATAATTTGACTACCTGGGTGAAATAACCACTCTTCCTCAGAAAATAATGCATCTTTTTTTTGTTGTTGTTCTGATTTCCATTGCAGGACAAATGCCTTAGTTTCAACTTTCCAGCCTGGATGCCCCTCACAGCGTCTTTCTTCATTGCACCTGACATTGAACTCCTCCTGACACCCTGCTCTGAGAAGACTGCCAAAAAAAAAAGTCGCCCCAGCCATTTCTCTTCATCCTCACTAACAATTTGGTAATGAAGTATTGATTTCCACTTCTCTGCTTATGGATGATATTAGATTTTCATTGATAAACTGCAAATGGGGGCCGTCTCGTCTCCACGGTCCCCTTTTCACTGTCACGAGAAAACAAAGTGCCACCGAAGAAAAATAATGACTGGGAACACTGATGTACTTATTTTGTCAGTTTGTAACACTTGACAGGAAAGGGTGGGGGGAGTATCAGTCTCCACATTTTAATGTCCAAGTGGGCTGCACTAAATGTAGACACTTGGAAGCTTACTTTTCATGGTAATGTCCATTTCCTATTTATAACCCCTCTGGGAACGTTTGTCTAAAGGAAATGTTTCTGTTCAGTGCAACAATTACGGTTGCACCTGGATTGCCCAGTCCTGCCCCTGCCCCAGGGAGTCGTCAATCACAGCAAAGTGGAAGAATTATTAAGCTAAACCAGAGTTTGCGCCAAGAAAACCTCTGAACAATGTTCATCTTCTGTGAAACTTGTTCAAATAGTTAGTCTTAACCATGTCGCTGCCAGAGACTTTTTTTTTCCCATACAGCAGTGGGCATCTTCATTATCTTCATTGGTTTAAAAAATAATAACAATTTCAAGCATGCACCACTGTCACATGAGACCTGCAAATGGGGAGCATTGAGGAAGCTGGTAAGATGCAGAGTCCGGGAGGAAGGCAAGGAGATGAGATCATTGCAGGGTGGAAAGTTCAGCAGCAGCCTTTTCTGGTAATTTCTTTCTGCAGGACTGTTGTTTATGGGCTTTCAAACGCAGCTTAGCTTTAGAAGCAACAGAAAGCATGAAATAGGGTGTCCATTTTAAATGTGTTTCTGCAACTTTTTTCATTAAAACTTTGAGGGCCCAATTTTAATTTGTGGAATATTCCCGTTAATAATGAGATCTAATTAAGACATCCATTAAAAGCCCGTTAAAGTTAATTTAACGTAAAAATTCCAATAGAATTGTATTAGATTTTCTCCATTAAATTAACGTTATGGATTTTTAACGGATGTCTTAATTATACGTTATTATTAACAGGAATACTGTATTACACAGATTAAAATCAGGTCCTAAGTCAACTTGGAAAAGCTAAGAGCATGTTTTAATATTAAAAGTCTTGCATACTTAGTGCTCACTTTGGAATGCAAGGGGTAGATCTGTTTACTCTAGCTGAGCATTTTCTACGCAACTGAAAGCAACCTATAATAGATAAATCCATCATTGCATTTAAACAATGAATTTCCTTATTCTCAAAGGACAGATAAGTCTGGATTGTGTTGTAAACTGCTACTCAGCTATAGGTGAAATATTTTAACTATTCTAGGCACAACATTAGGAACTAGATGACTTTAAAACAAAAGAAATATATATATATTTTTTTGCTGTTGCTTTAATGACCAAGGTTATCGCACTGAAAAAAAAAATCTCAACACCAACGAAACGAAGCCAAATATATCCAAATATATTCTCTTCACCATTTCTCATGGAGGCTGCCTGTTGGAATTGTTTTGGAAATTTTGACATGATCCCTAAATTCAACATTGGGATTAAAAAAAAAAAAAAAACTTCTTATTTACCTCCTAGGGATAGTGTTGCCCTTATGCCACATATAATAGCAAATTGCTTTTTTTATGGCATGCATAACCTAGATGGGAAAAAATATGGCGCTTCGGGGAAGGAGGGAAAAAGTAAATGAAGTTCCAGGAATGTCATTCTGAAGTAATGAGGCATGGACAGAAAATATACCCCTCACATCATCGGATTGAGATGGCAGTCGAAATAGCTTCATTGAAGTGTCAGCACTCATCCATCAATCAATCACCCACAAGGAAAAATAGCAACAGTACGACGGGGCGGCTTTTATGGGATTTACTCATGGGCATAGGGAATAGCGGCTCAAATGTAGTTCTGACATGAAAAGCAAGGTGCTGATATTATTTTTTATGATGGGAGGATCATAAAGTGAATTGAGAACAGCGAGGTCTGTCTTTGCTTAACCTGTTCAACCAGAAATGAATGGAGCTCAACCGGAAAGAAACAGTCTTCGGATGGGTTAAGATTGAAGGGTGGACTCTACCGAGTCCTCTCCTTCGACAAAGAAATTCTATTAAGGGAAAATCGATGCATTAGCATTGGGGTTCCTGAAGCTGTTAAAAAAAAAAAATGCCTGCTCCAACCCAGGGTTATTAGACACAGTTTCATAATTCAGATTCTGCCACAACTGTCCAAAAGCAAATTCTTGGGCTCTTGGTCCAAGTCGAGGGGGACACACAATACTATTCTCAATTCCATGGAAATAGTTTCCCAAGAAAGAAAAAAATAAATCATCTGCTCCAACTTCTAATCTATACGGCTTTGTTAGTGCAATTTCTATGGAGGGGCGGGGCGGGAGGCAAGAGACAAAAATATTGATAAATGTGGTAAGACTCATGAATTGTCGCTTGGTAACCGTAAATGTCACTTACTGAGGGACAGCTGCTAACTTTCTTAGGAAACAAGAGCCGAGCTCATGCTGCGAAACACACACAGTTCCGAGCAGACTCCTAGAGATCCGGCCTGTCTTCATTTGGCCGGCTCTGTGAGGCTTCTAGAAACTTCTTTCTAGAGAGAAAAATTGAATAATGTGAACTCAGGAGAATGTTGTTATCTGCTTTCATATCATCTTTTTTCTCTCTGTGGATAAAGGTGGTTCTGAGAAGTTGGAGCTTTAAAAATGAAGAGGAAGATGATATGCAAATTATACTCCAGTATCTCCATGCGGCCACCAACCCTTGGTATCAGTGAGGATAAGAGATTGCCTTCCCTTCCCCATTCCTCCTTCTTGCCAAGGCCACCAACCAGCTGCAAATGGAAATGTCCATTGAAAAATTTGTACACAACCTTTTAAATTTTACATATTTGGCCCCATTTTGCAGTTCAGCAAATTCGCCCAATATACCCCATGTTACAAAGCACTGGGGGCTAAAGGCAGAAGAGGAAACATAGTTTATTCAGCAAGTTCACCCAACAACTATCAGTGTGCACCTACTATGTGCACAACACTGTTCTAGGTACCTGCCACAGGATACAACAGCGAAGAATTCACACATCTGGTCCTCCTGTTGTCATAAAGATAGCTAGCTGATATCAGACACCTGTGGCAGGAGCTCAGCTAGGTTCTAACTCCCCTCACATTATTTGTGCTTTATTCCTGTTTTTCAAAATGATATTTCAAAACAGGGAATTCTTCTTCTGAAAAGCATAGAAGGAGGAAATGGCTTTCAAAATAGGTCAAGGCCTAAAAGAATAGAATCATAGAATAAATTGGACAGCCCAAGACAGTCCCCATAGAATTTCTTTAAGGTCACAAACAGATTTCTTAAAACTTACCCCCCAAATGTGCCTGCTTTGTTGTTGGAGTCTTGCGTAATTAATGTCACGGGCTCAAGCCACTGGACTGAGCTGAAGTGTAGAAAACAAACAAATGAAATGACACGTTTGAGACGCATTTACGTAACTCTGGTGAAGCAGTGAAGAAAGAGGTGTGTGTGAGAGTGTGTGGGCACGGGTGTGTGTACTCATATATATATATATGTAAATAATATATATATGAATTTTGCTGTCATCTTCCAGGGCCTGTGGACAGTGCCACAGAAAGAGTCCATGGTTTTCTGAAACTTTTCACAGTAAATCAATCCAAAGATTACGAGGCCTTCAGAGGTGCTTGCATTCTCTTGCTTTTCCATCTGTCACTTCCCGAGTTATGTGTATTCAAATCTTTTCAATGGTTTCATTTTTTTATGCTTGTTAAATGTTTTTGTTTAAAAAAAAACATTAAAATGTCATTTTCACATTAGCTTCTATTCTTTGCAACAAGAATAGAAGTGTGTTAATGAATGCTAAAATAATAATTATTATTATTATAATAAAGAAATATATGGAAGGCTTTAAACACACACACATACACATCCGCAGTTCTAAAAAAGAGCAATAAGTGGTATCTATTTCAAACATACATTAGACAAAAAAAAAAAAAAGAATCACAACTGAACTTTCAGTTTATTTTTTTTCCCTTGTGAGATGTTAAAATGCTAATTTCATTTTCTCCCTTCCTATATGTGGCACTTTCTCAAAATATCTATGAAATACTTTTAGGCAAAGATTGAGCAGGAAAAAAAGATCCAAATTTCCATCCTCTCCCCACCCCCAGAGAGAGAGAGAGAGACATGTTTTTATTGTAGGGGAAGCATTAAACATTTTGAAACTTGTGAATCATCTTTAGAATTCCTACGGAAGAATTTTACCTCTTCATCCAAAGTAAAAGCCACTTATCTCCTTTGGTTTCCTGTGACAGATTCAGAGGCATACGCAGATATACAATTTCCAGGCTCCTAGTTAATCTTCTTCCAATAGCCACGCACAGCGGGCTAACGGGCGTGGGTGTTTCTCCAAAAATTATTCATGCGCGAGGCAGCCCAAAGCTTCAGGGAAAACTAGAAATGTTTTATGGATTAGAATAGGACGATTTTAAAATGCTAGTACCAGGTGGAACACTATTTCTGTGACAGGACTCTGTCCATTTCCTTTGGAAAAATAGATTGCAAGTAAAATGGCTCTTTCAGGCAAAGGGCATCCTGACTGATACCTTTAAGCATGCAGATGATTTTACCAACAGCCATATGAGTACCATTAAGGCTTCTAAAAAATGATCTGTTTGAGAACAGATTAAATATTCCCAGCCCTTTGTACGATGTTTATTTGCTTAAACCACTTTTGGAACTACAAATAATAATAACTCTTTTGTGAGAACCCCCAAGAGACATTGAAAAATTCGAGAAAAGGCATGACTTAAAAAAAAAAAAATCTACCACTCCCTTCAACTCCTCCAGAAAATGAATTTCATTGCGTTCACCGAATTATCTTGAACCTAAAATCTACATTTGGACATTCAGTGCCAGGCAAAGGCTTATATTTACAGAACTTGAACAATCACACAATTATTTCTCAAAGGTGAAGACTTTATCCAGTAATATTTCCACTTCCTAAATGACCCATGGAACATCCAGGAATTGTACATTTGTATGTATGCTTTTTTTTTAAAATACACAAAATCTAACCGGCCCAGGGAGGCAATACAAACGCTTGCTGCTCTGCGTTGAGAGAGATACTACAGAAACGATATTTTGGCGTATAACACATCAGATGCTAGAATGTGCAATGCGAGTCAAAAAAAAAAAAAAAAGCTTACATATGAAACAATTTTCATTTGGCTCAGGGTTCTTAAATGTCATCATATCTCTGGATACAATATATATTCTGGTCTCTGATTATACTGGTATCTTTCTAATCTTTTCTGACTTGGATTCCTCACATCCTGGTACCTTTCGAATCAAAAGGTCGTGGACCGACCATCCACCGTCACGGTCTCCTTAACCATCAACCACTTCTCACTCTGCAGAGTACTTGTCGCTCTTTAGAAAAACTAGCCACGAATCATGTTTCTGTTACATATCTGCCCCCTTATGTTAATTCTAGATTTTTTTTTTTTCCTTTTAAGAAAGGCAGTGGGGGAGGTAGGGCGGAGTGAGTTGGGAGAATTACATTCATCCTTGCTTGTAAAGGGAAGTGTTTATTTGCCAGCAGAGAAAGGTGAACACGTTTTTATAGTAGGAAAGAAGACGAGTCGTTTTCAAAGAAAAATGACGGCGACCACACCTGTAGAACGTTTCTGAGCAGCGTACTGATTTTCTACCCCCTGCATGCTGTATATAGTACATCTGCCTGTGTACACGGAGAGAGGACCAGGCTGGTTCCCTTGTGCACCACGCAGCCTGGATGGCTGGGAACGCAAGCCCCGCCCCCCCCGTACATTTTTATACTGTACATATTTGTATATACTAACTATATCACCATGTATGAACACAGATTTTGTTATATCTGCTCGTTTCTGTTTCCTACCAAACTGGCCCACAATGGGGTTTCTTTTGTACAGAAAAAAAAAAAAAAGATATGCTTGTAATTTTTTTCCTGATCATTCTCTTTCAATAATAGCTTATGAAAGAATTAGATCCGAGTTTACAAAGCAACTATTAAGACCCAAGTTTGTTCGTCTGCATGAGTCCCGTCCAATTGCTGGATGTAGGGAGGAACCAACGACCCGATTCAGAGTTTTCCTTGCAAGGCATGCTTTAACCCCTTGGGAAAACCACACACACTCTCATCCATGTAGAATGATCCTCTTTGTATTTTATCTAATAGTGCCTGAAATTTTTTTAATGTCTTCTCAGAGGAAGAATTCATAATTGTCAAAATTTGAAACATTAGCTTAATTTTGTTTTTATGACCTCGCGATTCTGCTCCTTATTTATGCGGTTGCTGTCGTAATGGGGCCCCAGGCCATTCCCGACATCGGCGTGTTCTTCTCTGCGTTAAGGATGTTTTTAAAATTACAGAGATTATTGAGCCAACAGGCTGTTTTAATCAAAACCATGTTTCACTTGTTTTTGATGATTATAAATTGTCCTTGCAATGAGGGGGAAAAAAAAAAAAGTTTTCTACTAGGAAAATTATACCACCCTGTGGCCAAACAGATTCATCGCAGGTCGGCATCTGTGCCCACTTCCCTGGGATCTGGAAAATTCTTCCCTCGGTTGGCCGCACGTAACTTTTACTCCCCATCATCCCGAATGCTAGCTAGCTAGCATTCAATGCAGTCACTCCTTGCAAATTTACAAAGGTTTGGCCCAGTCGTCACGGCCCAAAGACAAGCAACCCAGCTGGAAATGACGGCTTTCCAGCTTGAAAAAAAAAAAACCAGGGATTTTTCAGAAAAGGTGCTCCTGCTTTTGTCCCTTGGTGCCACCACCTCGTCATCCCTCCTAATGAGCAGCGATCTGGTTGGGATATCTCGTAGCGCTTAAATCAGGTTAAAAGAGATATTTGGATCAGCCCTTTACTGACTAAAAATGACTCTGTTTGGGTTGCATTTGAGATGTATGCCTGTGTATGATGCTGCAGTGTCGAAATTATCTCTAGAAGGGGAGGTTTTTTTTTTTAAATATAATTTTACCACTAGAAATCAATTCTGAGGGTAGAGATGAAGAAACCCCTGAAATTATATCGCTGAAGCCATTATTTTTTACATCTAAAGAGTTTTTTTAAGGGAAATCATTCTACTTTGAGAACTATAATTAAAGCCCTAAATAATAGATACTACTTCTCTTCGCTATTGTGAAAAAATAATAACACACTCACCAAGGTTCTATGGAGCCCCTCATTTCCATCAGAAAGGTTTCTATAAGTGTAGTATTTACATTTTCAAACATGATAACTCTTTCCTTTGTGACAAAAAAAAAAAGTCTTTTTTTTTTTATTTTACTTCCTACTGAGCAGTTATTGGAAATAGACTGTTCTCATCTGAAACTTTCTCGTTATTTGCATCAGAAAAGCCAGCTGCCCGCTTTGAGGACCTGGGTGTGTTCAATGATGATTTTGCTGGAGGCCATCCCTCATTTTAATGCTGCAAATATTGAACCACCTTTCAGAAACCTAGCTCCCCCAGTAGAATACAGACACGCCTCTCGACACCATTAGCTTTGCAAATGGCTTCGTGTCCATCAACGCCTACTTCCGCTTTGGCCAATTGAAAAAAAAAGAAATGAAAATTAAAGGAGAGATGGAGAAGAAGAAGAAGAAAAAAAAAAACACAGATGCACTTAAAACATGAAAAGAATTATTTATATGATAAAAAAATATATTTAGATTTTCAAAGCACAAGACTGAATAGAAGTGCTCTTTTTAGTCTTTCTGAAGATATTACTGTTAAATGTCTTTCTACATCAGGCTTAATAAATCTGTAATGACATTTGATGGATTGATTTCTGCCTGTGTGTGTTTTTTAAAGCTGGCAAGAGAGGAGAGAGGCAAGGGAGGGGGGAAGGAGGGGCTGGGGATATACCACTGACCCCCAGGAGTGAGGGAGACGAGGGAGAATATTATTGACAGGCCGCTCTGTTGCTCTGACCCACCCCCCAGCAAACCACGCCCAGCTTCTACCCTCTTCTCTGGAGGATTTTTTTTTTTTATGAAAGCCAGCACCCCTTGCTTGGTTTCTGGGCTGCCTTTGCCTGCTCTCCTATCCACTCAGCTTGTGCCTGAGTAATGAATGATGTCCTCTCAGAGGAGGCTGTGGGCAGCTGTCTTGCAAATTCAAGGATGCTAGGCAGAGGGCAGATGCGATGGAGACGGCCCAGCCGAACACTCAGTTTCCCAGCGTACCCTGCTCCATTAACGTGCCAGGAGAAATGGACCACGTTTCACACACAAGCTGCCCAAGCAGATGCTAATGCCCCACGCGCGTTAAATCATCATGGCTACAGGATCACCGGTTAGCTCCCTTTCATTGCCACGGCCCCACATCTAGGCCATAAAGTAGGAGAGGCCAGGCTGAGGATAGCAAGACAGGTGAGGAGAGGCGGGTCGCGAAGGCAGAGTGTTGGGATAAGCAGTGCGGACAAAGCCACAGAGTTCTTGGTCTTTATTCATTTGGTGATTATTTACTGAGCGCCTGCTATTTGCCAGATCAGAAGCTCACACTGATAAAGCAATGTGACGATGGCTATGAGAACAGGATCTCGAGTCAAATTGCATTAAAAACCAGGCTCTGTCCTGTGTCATCTCTGTGAGCTAAGGCAAGATCCGAGGAAGGACAGAACATCATGAGGATGAGTGTAGGGACTGTAGGCGCACAGAGCTGGCCCCCAAACAACCTGAGAAGTCACGAAGGATTCCCGAAGGAAATGATGGTGAAGATGAGGTGATTCTCAAAGATCATTAAAAGACCCGAAAGTATACAGGAACACATCCCTTAACCACGCCCTCCCTCCAATCTAATCCATCAACAAGTCCTGCTGTTTCTCACTTCAAAACACAGCTCTGGTCTGTTTACTTTCCACCTCTCCTAGGCTTCTGTGGTGGTCTTCTAATGGGTCCGCTTCTGTGGTGGTCTTCTAACGGGTCCGTAAGCCGTCCAACCCCAATCCATTTTTTCTACAACAGCTGAAGTGACCTTTTAATAAAGTAAATCAGATCAGGCTGTCTTGCTCCTCAAGACCAAAGGTAGCCCCATGTTTTCTTTGAAGGGTCAGATAGTAAATATGTTTAGTTTTCTGGGCCAGCTGATCTTTGGTCCAACAATTCAACTCTGCCATTGTAGTGAAGAGTGGCCATCAACAATGGTAAACAAATAGGGGTGGCTGGGATCCAATAAAACTTTATTTACAAAAACAGGCAACAGGCTGGAGGTGGCCCATGAGCCATAGTTTGCTGACCTTACCCAGGATCCTCCATTTGTCTTAGATTCATTTCCTAGGGACCCAGGCCTGGAGATGAAGACATGAGGACAAGCAGTTTACATGGGAGGAGAAACCAAGAAACACAAACAAGAACAGAGGAAGGGAAGGATGCCAATAAATGGGCTTTAAGAATGGTGACCTCTGTGGGCAGGGGGCCCAACCCCACAGGGAACTCTGGGAGACAGGGCAAGACAAGCCTCAGCATACTGTAACTCTAAGTGGTGACAGAGCCAGGGTATCTACACATCACCTCTGATCAGTTATTAGTGGAGGGCTCCTGCAGCATGAGGTGGGGGCTTCACCTCCCCAGCACTGCCGATCTGCCCAAAGACTTTGAGGAGTGGGCTTCAGTGGCCAGAGAAGACCCCAGGGCCCGGAGTCACAGGTGCTGGGAGCCGGAAATGGCAATATGAATGACCCCCCATCCAGAGCGCTGATCACAGGCTGCTGACCACGGGCTGCCACTGTGTGATCAGTTGTGTGCTTCGGCCTCCCCGCCCAGGTCCCACGTGAGAGCAGGCGCTAATGCGTGTCTTGTCTGCACAGTCCCAGTCTCAGGTGTAGCACTGGGGATAGAGCGGGTGTCCAACAAACATCCGTTCGATGAATGAGTGCCGTTTTTCTGGAAACCTGGGAACTCCCCAGCCATTCCCTCTGAAATGTTCCCTACCTTGCCGGCTGCCCACCCACGGCCTGAATCTTCCAAGAGCCACTTCCTCCAACTCACCCCCAGCACAGGGACACATTTCTTGAGAATTTCATGAGATCAAAGACCATGAATCAGCTGCCTCTAGGGACACACTGTGGAGCTCTGTTAACTTTCTGGGCAGCCAGGGGCCACAGAGAGCTCCACCTGAGTGAGTGTGGTCTCAGGAGGAGGAGGAGAGGAGGAGATCCCGGCGTGAGGCCCCACACCGGGCAGCAGGCCTGAGCTCAGAGCTGAGGAGAGTGTCTTTGCTCTAAAGCCAGTGGACACAGGCAGAACGTCAGAAGACTAAATACAGAATCCAGATACGGACAACCCCTGGGGAAGTCAAGACACAGCCCCCAGCGTCAAAGGGGTCACACTGATGAACTAAGATCTTTCAACAAGCCCCAGATGGGTCCAGATTGTCATACATCTCACACGTTGCAAATCTCAATCTGTTTTCAACAAATAGAGCATTTTAAAACAACACTACAGTTGGATTTCGTTTTTTTTACGGCTGAGTAATATTCTATTGTATATGTGAACCATAACTTCTTTATCCACTCCTCTGTTGATGGACATTGAGGTTGCTTCCGTATCTTGGCTATTGTGAATAATGCTGCTGAGAGTGTAGGGGTGCATAGATCTTTATAATTAGTGTTTTGGTTTTCTTTGAATAACCTACCATTTGCACCGACATGGATAGACCTAGAGGTTATTATGCTGAGTTAAATAAGTCAGACAGAGAAAGAGAAATATCATATGATTTCACTTATAGGCCGAATCTAAGGAACAAAAAACTAAAGGAAAACAGATTCACAGATATAGAGGACAATCTGGTGATACAGAGGGGAGTGAGATAAAAAGGTGAAGGATTGAAGAAATTAGTAGTTACAAAATAGTCACGGGGACGTAGAGTACAGCATAGGGAATGTAGTCAACAGTATTGTAAGGGCCGTGTGCAGAGCCAGATGGGTGACAGAGTAATTTGGGGGATCACTTCATAAACTATATAAATGTCTAACCAATGTACTGTATACCTAAAAACAAACAAACAAATGAATAAAGAAGTAAATACACTACAGTTACATTGAATTTTTTGCTAAGTGCACGGATTGCCCTTTCAAAAATCAAAAATGAAATGAAGGTGATAGAGTCGCAAAAATAGATATGATGAATAAATGTCCCTATTTGGTATAGAAATATACTATAAAGTTATAATAATTTTTAAATGTTGAACCGGCATAAGAGTGAACAACTCAATGTAAAACAAAATAATGTCTGGGAATATGTTAAATGTTTAAAGAATTTAACATATTATAAAAGTAAAATTTTAAATTTATAGAGAAAAGGTACATTAACGGCTAATAAAATAGTGTTCAGACAATTGATAAATTTTCAGAAAATATTTATCTTATACTATATATATATATATATATAGTATAAGATAAATATATATATATTAAATTATACTGTAGATTAATTAAAGAATTAAATCTAGAAAGAAAACCATAAGAAGAAAATGTAAGTCAATAGTTTTGCCTGTTATCAGCCTGGAAGTTATTTCCAAGTACACATGCTAAGGAAAAAAATTATAGGAACTGAAATTCCAAGAGTCAAAAAAAAAAAAAATAAAAACAGTAAATACAATAAAAAGCCACAGATTGGTGGGGTGGGAGGGATTATTTGTATTAAGATGTGATTTACGTGATTGGCATAATTAATAATACAAAGAGTGTTTATATATCTCTAAGAAAAGTGAATCATATCTAAACAGAAAAACTCGGGCAAAATTCATGAACTGACAGCATGCAAATAAATACCGTTTAATGAACATTTTAAGACAATATCGAGTGACAGTAATAACCAAAGAGACAAGTATTAAAACCAGAAGAAATCGTTTTCACTTATCAAATTGACGAAAATAAAACATAATGTTTTCATTATTGGACAGGGCTCAGGGAAGAGACATCCACACACATCGCTGCCGGGAGTGAAAATGGATAGGAACTTTCTGGAAACTGATTAAACAGTATTTATCAATCTCTCTAAAATGTGCGTGCCCTTTGATTAATTACTCTTCTAGAGAGATTTCCTCCAAAAGTAATTGAAGATGTGCTCTGAGATTTATTTATTAAGGACATGGAATCATAACATTGATTATAATTGTCTAAAGTTTTTTGGGAAAAAAGCCTAAGTGTTCAAAAATAGGCAACTGATTACTACATAAATTAGGGTACACCCCTGAGATGAAGGAAAACACAGAGATCAATGAAACAGAGTAGAGAGCCCAGAACTATACCCTCATCAATATAGTCAATTGATCTTTGACAAGGGGTCAAACTCAATACAATGGGCAAAGACAGCCTCGTCGACAAATGGTGCCAGACCAACCAGATGTCCACATCCAAATGCTGATGCAATATGGAGCCACAGGAACTCTTGTACATCGCTGGTGGAAACACAAGATGGTACAGCCATTTTGGAAGACAGTCAGCAATTTCTTACAAAACTAAATGTGATCCAGTAATCACACTTCTTGGTTTTTACCCTAAGGAGTTGACAATTTTTGTCTACACAAAAATCTCGACGTGGATGTTTACAGTAATTTTTTTCATAATTTCTCAAACTTGGAAATAACCAAGATATCCGTTAGTAAGTGAATGGATACTGCTACATCTAGACAATGGGATGTTATTCAGTGCTAAAAAGAAATAAGTTATTAAGCCATGGAGTTTCTTCAAAAAAAAATTAAAAATAGAACTACCATATGATCCAGTAATCCTACTTCTAGGTATATATCCAAAGACAATGAAATCAATATCTCAGAGAGACTTCTGAACTCCGGTGTTCACTGCAGCTTTATTCACAATAGCCAAGATAGAGAAACAACCTAAATGCATCTATCAACTGATGACTGCATTAAGAAAATGTGGCATGCAACTCATACAACTTAACAACAAACAAAAATAAACAAACCAATTTAAAAATAGGCGAAGGCCTGAACAGTTACTTCTCCAAAGAGGAAATACAGATGGCCAATAGACATATGAAAAGATGCTCAAGGTCACTAATCATCAGAGAAATGCAAAATAAGACCACATGAGATATTACCTCACACCTGTCAGAATGGCTGTCACCAATAAATCAAAGAACAGCAAGTACTAGCGAGAATGTGGAGAAAAGGGAACCCTCATACACTGTTGGTGAGATTGCAAATTGGTACAGCCACTATGGAAAACAGTCTGGAGGTTTCTCAAAAAATTAAAAAGGGATATATCTTTAAGCCAGCAATTACACTTCTGGATATTTATCCGAAGAAAACCAAATAATCCATAAAGATCTATGCACCCCTATATTCATGGCAACATAATTTACAATAGCCAAGATATGGAAGCAACCTAAATGCCCATCAATAGTCAATTAGATGAAGAAGTTATGGTTCATATATAAAATGGAATATTACTCAGCCGTTAAAAAATGAAATCTTACCATTTTTAACGACACGGACGAACCTAGAGGTTATTACGCTGAGTAAAATAAGGCAGACAGGGAAAGATAAATACCATCTGATTTCTCTTATATGCAGAATCTAAGGAACAAAAAGAGCAAACTAATTAAAAACAGACTCACAAATATAGATGCCAATCTGGTGATAGTCAGAGGAGAAGGGGCTTCGGGGGCTGGGAGAAAGGGGTGAGGGTTAAAAAAGTACAAATTAGTGGCTGATAAATGGTCATGGGGATGGGGAGCACAGCATAGGGAATGCAGTTAGCGTTAACGTAATGGCTAGGTGGAGAGCAATTAGGGGGATTGTTTTATGAACTATATAAATATCTAACCAATGTACTGGATACTTAAACTAATGATAAAGAAAATGTGGTACGCATATATAATGAAATATTATTCAGCCTTAAAAAAGAAAATTTGGCCATTTGCGATAACGTGTATGAACCTGGAGGGCATTATGCTACATAAATTAAGTCAGACGCAAAAAGATAAACACTGTATGATCTCCCTTTTATGAGCTGATTTTAATTTTTAAAGAAATATCTCCATGTAGGATGACCACAGTGTGTGAAAGAACTCCCCCCGTCCAAAAAAAAATGATAAAAATTCGTTAAAATGAAGTAGCCACAGAAAGTTTCCTACACAGGGACATAGAACAACGTTCTCAGGGACATCTCAGTGACGGCCCCTCAATTAGCCAAAGTCCTTCTAGGACTTTGTCAAATAACACTGATAAAAGTTACTCATCTGCACGATCATAAGTGATTAATGCCAAACTCCTCATTTATATGAAAATTCATGGCTGACATTTAGAACAGTATGTACCTCGTGGCAAACCGTGTACTTAAAACTTTACGTATTTTATTTCTTTTAATCCTTACCAAAAAGAAAAAAAAACACCTCTGAGGTAAGTACAATTTTTACCTTCATTTCACAGATGAGGAACAGAGAGGGTAGGTAAATTGTCCAAGGTCAACCAGCTAGTAAGTGGCTGAGCTGGGATTCGGCCAGGCAGAACAGCTCCAATTCCTGTGTTCTTGGCCATTTCTCTCCTAAGAGTCAACAGACTGCAGCCCATGCATGGGCCCCAATTTTTTTTAAATAAAGTTTTATTGGAACACAGCCTTACCCATTTGTTTACTTATTGTCTCTACCTGTTTTCACGCTAAAACAGCCAAGTCAGGTAATTGTGACAGGTGGTGCTCGCATGTTCCACACTGCTGCGTGCACCCCTCAAGACGTAGTGACAAGGCCTTTCACCAAACACGTTGTCCGAACTTTATTACATTGTCACTAGACTGTAGAATCCATGAGGGCAGAGACCCAATCCTGTTTGGTTCACCACTGTATCCCCCACATCTAGGACACCCTATCATGCGTCACACGTCACAGATGCTCCAGATACTATCTGTCACAATAATCCGTGAATGTGCACATAAGCCTGGCTAAAACCTCGATATGCTCCATGCATTGGTGCCTACCCTACGAGTAACACGTAGCGCTGAGACACGTCCCACCCAGCGCCCCCCAGCGTACCTACTCATGCCCCATTTTACAGCTGAGAAGACCGAGTTGCCCCATATCCCATACCCATCGACATGGGGGACACAGAATTCAGACCTAAGTTTGTGACACAGGAAAGCCACACTCTTCTAAGCCCCTGTCACAGGGCTTGGCAAATGGTAAGCCCTTTAATAAAAATGATGGTTTATTCACCATCCAAAGGTCATTGGGCCTAAGTTCTGTGGTGTGAGCAGAGGTGACCCAGGACTTCCAAGGACCAGCAGGGGGACTTGGAGCACTGCAGCACGAGCAGCAGAGGAGACACTGCAGAGGAAGAGAATGTGACCCCCGAAGAGCTTTGAGATAGATAGGAGCTGGTGTCTCCTTCCCCGCCCCTTGGTCTGATTTTCAGGCTCCAGAACTAAGGTGCCCCTCACCCCCACACCCCCGTCCCAGGGGCAACGGAAAGAATTTGGGAAAACACACGACGTCCTACAATGTAAGAACAAGCTTCTGCACTCCGGCCTCTCCTGCTGGCCCTCAGCCCTTGGCTGATTACTTCCCGTGTCTCTCTGTGGTGGCCCGGCTTGAGACCCTGCCCCGGCTGGCGTCCCCCAGCACATGCGACACTGCAGCCAAACCACAGTGCTCTCAGCTCCGGCACTCTGCTTTGCAGGGGCTGGAGCCTTCCTTCTTCTCTGACTCGAGTCTAGAAGTCCCCTGCCCTCGGCTGGCACCCCAATTACCCTTTTTGCAAAGTCACGCACTTGTGTTGACTTGTGCTGTCTGCTTGTCTTCTACACATGCCAGCGGGCAGGGCCTGGCAGGCAGTCTTCCCCGCCCCCACCTCCCACTCCGGCCCCTCCCCCCACTCCGCCCCCCCCACTGCATCCCCAGCCCCTCACCCGCCCCCGGCCTGTCACTGAGCACTGGCTGGTGATCAGTGAAGACGGGCGTGCCACAAATAACAAAGGCCCCGGCGTGGTCCCCCTCCATGGGTCCTCAGATGTGCTCTTCACTCCATCAGAGTGAGGAAAGTGTGTGGCGCCCAGGGAACGGATGAAGACACAGCGACCCAGAGGCGTTAAGCAACTCCTCCAAGGACACACAGCGCGGGGAAGCAAACCCGAGACCCACGCTGACCTCACATCCTGAGCGGCTGCACACAGCACGCAGCCGTCTCATCTCCGTCACGGTTCCTCATCGTCTTATGCGCCTTTGTTCTCTCATTCGTAGCCAGTACGCGGGCATTAGATTCCGAGCAGATGTGATATGATATGATATGATATGATATGTGATATATGGTATATATGATATATGATATATGATATATGATAGATGTGATGTGATATGATGTGATGATATGATATATGGTATATGGTATATGGTATATGGTATATGGTATATGGTATATGATATATGATATATGATATATGATATATGGTATATGGTATATGGTATATGATATATGATATATGATATATGATATGTGATGTGATGTGATGTGATGTGATGTGATATATGGTATATGGTATATGATATATGATATATGGTATATGATATATGATATATGGTATATGGTATATGGTATATGATATATGATATATGATATGTGATGTGATGTGATGTGATATATGGTATATGGTATATGGTATATGATATATGATATATGGTATATGGTATATGGTATATGATATATGATATATGATATATGATATGTGATGTGATGTGATGTGATGTGATATATGGTATATGGTATATGATATATGACATATGACATGTGATGTTATGTGATGTGATATATGGTATATGGTATATGATATATGGTATATGATATATGATATATGGTATATGGTATATGATATATGATATATGATATATGATGTGATGTGATGTGATATGATGATATGACATGATATGATATGATATATGATGATATATGACATGATTCATATATGCTGTATTAGTAACACCTTAGTAGCTTTAACATGGCTTACATAATACGCATTGAACTTAACTCTTACTGAACACTTCATCTGTATCAGGTTCTTGACAGAAAGGACCTCTTTTTCAATCTTTACTATGACCCTAAAATATGCATTCTCTACATTAGGGGGGAAGGTGGTGAAAAATCTTAGCTCTTACGATGCTTTCTGGGGCTCCAAAGGACCACGGCACGTAAACAAAATAGTACATATCTGTGGCATTAAAATTTCATGGGGAGAAGGGGAAAATTCTGAAAAAGTTCAAGGCAATTTTTTTTTTAAAGGTTAATTACACTGCGTTATTAACTCTACGGCGCAGGCTCAGAGAGGCGAGCTAACCTGCCCAAAGTCACACAGCAAGTAATTTGTCCATACAAATTCAAGCCCAAGTCTGTCTAATGCGGAAAGCCGGGTCCTACATGACTTCTGAGAGCCCCTTTATGGGAGACGAGGTTAAGTCAGAGGTAGGCGGGTCCTACGGCTCTCTCCACCCAGAGCGTGGTCCTCAAACCCTCACAGCGGCAGCATCACCTGGGGGCGCGTTAGAGACGCAGGCGGGGCGCAGCCCCAGACCTGCGCGGTGAGCACCCACAGCATCCCCGAGGACGGCCTGCGTGCCGTGCGCTGAAGGAGCTGGATTCCCACGCGCACAGGTGAGTGACCCTCAAACACCTGGAACCACAAAGCCGCAAAGACACCTAGACCTGTGCCCACGTCGTAGGTTCCCTGCCCCGGTTGGAAACTCCCGTGTCAGACTAATTAATTATACGGAAGGGCTTTCTGTGACTTGCTGTGTTCCCAGAAAAAAAAAAAAAAAAGAAAGAAAAGGGAAGTTCTCTTTCAGGTTTTCCGAGCAGGTAATGTCAAATATTTCCCGAGCAAACATCACTGTCGAGGCACGCCATGCTCCTCCCACTGATTAGGCGCTGTCAATCACGCCTGGATGAGAGGCCTGTCAGCCTGTTCTCAAGAGAAGGCACCTGGCATCTCTGCTGAACTCGGCGCGCCTTCCGGGCTGGGGGACGCAGGGAGAGGGCTCTGCGGGCAGGCCCGGGAAGGAGGGGTTTCCGGGGATGCTCAAGGCCCACCTTTGTGGGTGGGAAAGATGGCGTGAGGCTGGCTGTTCCATCAAGTTCGTGGGGCAAGGTGGGAAAGAGGCTTTTAGGGCAGAGGAGACCAAGCTCATTGGACAAGCAGGATTCGCAAACCCAAGCAGCATCAGGACCACCGGCAGGGCTCGACAAACCGCAGGTGGCCAGCCCTGCCCCGCCCCCAGGCTCAGGAGTTTGGAGGCGGGGCCTGAGAATCTGCATGTCTGCCCAGCTCCTAGATCCTGTTGTGAGGGCCACGCTTTGAGAATTAGGTCTGAACCTTCGACTCCTGACTGGTTGCTCCCTTTCTAACTCCCCACACCTCCCAGTCTTCATGATGAGCAGCCGGTGTGTGACCCTTCCCAAACGGATCAGACCAGCCCCCGCTCCAACCCTCCAGAGCCCCCCACCTTATTCAGGGCAAAATCCCAAGCCCAGAACACTCCACCCAGGCACAGCATGTTCTCACGCTTCACTTCCGTCCCCTCACTTAAATGCCACCTTGTCAGGGATGCCTTCCCTCTCTATCCCCTTAACCCACTTTAAATTATTCCTCCCAGGACACATTACTACAGGATGTGCTGTGCTGTGCTATGCTATGCTATGCTATGCTATGCTATGCTATGCTATGCTATGCTATGCTATGCTATGCTATGCTATGCTATGCTGATATGTCATATGATATATGACATGATGTTGTGATATGATATAGTTATTTGTTTACATCATTGGTTTACGACTAGGCGATTCTGCTCCCCTGCTCCAGAGGACTTTGGGAAATGTCAGAGATGTTTTTGCGTGTTGGGACTGGGGGGGTGTTAAGGCTGTGGCGTCTGATGGGTAGAGGCCAAGGCTGATGCGAAACATCCTACAGGGCACACGGTAATGCCTGGGACAAAACGTGACCCAGGCTTGGATGTCAGTCGTGCTGAGGTTGAGAACTGTGTTTGAGACAGGACCATATAGTAGATGCTCAGGAAGTATTTGTGGGTGGGTGGATGGATGGGTGGATGGATGGATGGATAGATAGATGATGGATGGATGGATGAATGGATGGATGGATGTTTGGCTAGATAGATGATGGATGGATGGATGAATGGATGGATGGATGTTTGGATAGATAGATGATGGATGAATGGATAGATGGATAGTGGCTCAATCTGAGAGCTCAGAAAATGTATTACTAATCCCTCACTTCCTCACCCCAACTCCTATTCATCCTTCACATCTCATCCTAGATGAGCCTTCTTCAATTCACCCCCCAAACACACACCGGCACACACACT
>PVKZ01005777.1:0-46343 GCA_004027375.1 Macroglossus sobrinus
TCTCTCTGATTTTTGCTTTCAGGATTTTTTTGGGGGGTGGGGGGTGCAGAGGCAGTGGAGACCTTCCCTCCCTTAACCTGTAGAAGTTCAAAACCCTGTTTAAGGGTCAAAAATCCTTTTGACTGACCACTTCCCCTTAAATACACTGCTCAGGCCTGTCTGGCCAGTGAAGGAAGTCCAGAAAAAGCTGGACACCTGGATACCCTCTTTTTGCTGCTGTCCATAGGCCTGGATGTCTAAGTACCTGTACAGAGAGGCCTTATCCCTGACTTTGTTAACACCTAATTCATTATTTCAGTATACTTGTTGAAGTCAGCATTTTAAAAGATATCCAAAAGCCTGCGTTCTTCAAAATTTATTTTCATAGTTAATAAATCACAACTTAAACATTTAACAAATTCTCCAAACATTAAACATTAATCATGTATGTCTATTTAATCAAAATCTTCTGAACTTTTAATTAAAGGCACAAATATAATATATCAAATTCCTGTAATATTTTCAATATGCACAACATATTATAATGGTTTCAAAATTAATCAGTTTACTTACACTAGAACTGGTTAGAAAAAATTCAGTATCATGGATATAAATGTCTATTCATTATTTATCTTTATGATCACTCTTTATTTCTTCTCAGTTTTGTTTTTCTAGGCTGTATGTAATTTCATTATTACTTTTGCATATACCAGGGTCCATCTTCCTAGGGTTTCTGGAATCTTACCATGGGGGTCATCTGGGGTCACTCCTGGACACTGATTCTTTTTAGTGGGGAAAACAAATGGTTATGAAAACATAACCCTTATTACATCATCATTCTGTCCAGTGCTTTCACCTCACCCTGAAAAAGAAACCAACTCTTTGCTTGGCTGATAAGGCCCTGCTTGCTGCCCTGCCCTTACTTCCTACCATCTGCTTTCACTGTCCCCCTGCCCCAGATGTGTCAACCTCTTTGCCTTTTCTTCCTCAGAAATGCCAAGTTTTCCTTACCCCTGCCCTTTGTGCTTGCTGGTCTCTCTGTACAGAGAGTTCGTCACCCAGACTTGTGCACAGTTGGCACCTTTTTTGTCAGTAGGACTTAGTAAAAATGTCACCCTGTCTTCTAGGGTCTTCCTTGATTGACCATCCAAACCATCCCCTCCAGATTGTCCCTATCAATTTACCATATTTAACTTTCTTCATACTTATATTTATCTTGTTTATGTTTTTCTTCTCTTGTTTATTTCTCTCTGGGTCTAGAATGTAAATTTCTTAAGAGCAGAACCTTTATCTGTCTTGCTTTTCACTATATTCTTGGTGCCTAGAAAATGCTTGGCACAAAAGGAAGAAAACATTATTTGTTGAATGAATGGTGAATCAATGATTCTTGGGTTGCATAAATGATAATAGACCACTGTTAATTTTGTTTATAAATGACCCCAAACTACCCAAAAAAGTGCATAAAGGGGGAGGGAAAGATGAATAGGTGGAACACAGAGGACTTTTAGAGCAGTAAAGCTACTATCTGACACTGTACTGATGGATACCTGTCATTATACATTTGTCCAAACCCACAGAATGTACAACATGAAGAATGAACCGTATGTAAACTATGGACTTTATGTGGTAATGAGGTCAGTGTAGGTTCTCCTTTTGTAACAAATGTATCACCCTGTGTAGAATGTTGATAATGGATGAGGTGCACATGTGTGGAGGCAGAAGGAATATGTAAAATCTCTATCTTCCTCTCAATTTTTCTGTGAACCCAAAACTGCTCTAAAAAAAAGGTTTTTATTTTTTTTAGTAGTGTATATTCATCAGAGATAAGTACAAACAGTATACACATATATAAAATCCAAAGGATTATATCTTCATTTCTCTTCTGCGCCAAGCCCTTTCTCCTATATTGACCAGCTGGGTGGATAATGGTACCTTCTACAAGAGGGAAGAGGCTCAGAGAGACAGAATTGGGAAATCAGAAGTTCTACATTAGACTTGCCATATTTGAGATGACTCTTAGCTTGGTAGGTAGTCTGAATCCCTTTTCAGCATAAGTGTGTCACATTTTATTTGCTAAATCTGGCAACCCTAAGCTGGAAGAACAAATCTCAAGGAGTCACATAAGAAAGAAAATCAGTGAGAGCACATTAACATAGTTTTTATTGTAGAATACTAGGCACAAGAAGACTCCAAAAGAGTGTTCTGATTTGAGGAAGGAAGGTGGAATGGTTTGTGGGTGTTAGCAGGAAGATCTTGGTCAAAGTTCAGCTACAAGACAAGGACTTAGGAAAGCATGTGTAGCTGTGCCCTCTACCTCCTCCTACATAGGACTTTAGCCCCTGCTCCTTTTCGTCCTTCTTGGTAAAGTCCTGACCACCCAGACAATGCTGCCAATCATTAAGAACAATGCTCTGTTAGTGTTTCTGAAAGTAGCTATACTGGGCAGCTAAGTTGCTGCAAATGCTTTTGGAAGATGGGAGTCATGTTAGAATAAGTCTGTCTTTGTTTCCATGGTTTACTGCCTGGTTTAAGTCAAGCAAAGCCTGCTCGGCACAGGTTCTGTAGGCTGGTAGGCAGGAACCATTTGTACCTTACGAGGTGCCCTCTGAAGATGTGAGGCATCTCCTGTACCCTCTTACTCATTTTCCTCACACAGTCCTCACTGGCCCAGCATCTCCTCTGCTGACTTAATAAACTTGCTACTCAACAGTATACTATACTTGCTAATGGGAAAGTGGAGGGAGGGCCACTGGTGACACTCTGCTATATGCCGCTACAAGTTAAAACACGTAGCTATATGTCCTTGCTGAGTTCTTCCCTCTGCTCTTCCTGAATCTATAAATCCTCTGGAAAAAGTTTTACCAGCAATTGGGTGGAGTAAACCCACTACCTCATTCCTTGCCTGAAACAGATTAGTTGTCAAAGATGACAAGAGAAGGCAAAAAATGACATACCAAAAATAGTGGTGGAAAGATATACACATTTGATTAAATTTAAAAAAAAAAACAACAGGATCTAGAACACTGATTTTAAAAATATATAAATATAGTGTGTGTGAGAACATGTGTGGGAGTGTGTGTGTGTGTGTGTGTGTGTGTGTGTGTGTGTGTATACATTGGAAGGATATACACTAAGCTTAGCATTAGTTATTTTGAAACAGTAAAATTGTCAGTGATTGAAACTTTCTTATGTATACCTTTTTGTATTGTCTAAATTGTATTTCTATGAATACTTTACATTTTTAATAGAAATCAATGAAGTTATTTTTCTTTTGGAAAGAAAAGTAAACTGTGATCATCCTTCAAGAGTAGAATAGATGAGTAGATTGTCATATAGTTATACACTTGCATTCTTTATAGCAATGATATAAAAATGGATTCAGCAATATGGCTGAATCTCACAGACTTAATGTCAAGTGACAAAAACCAGATATGTAAAGAGTGTGATTTTATTGAACTAAATTGCAAAGTAAATAAAACACTACTATATTGTTTAGGGCTTCACTCATAGTCTTGAGTGAACTATCCCTTTAAAATGTATAATTCATTAGAACAGAAAACACATTCACAAAAAGACTTACATGTGAATATTCATAGCAGTATTATTTATAATGGCCAAAAAGTAGCAACAACCCAAATGTTTATCACCTAATGAATGGATAAACAAAATGTCAGTCCATACAATGGAATATTATTTGGCCATTAAAAGAAATGAAGTACTGATTCATGCAGCAACGTGGATGAACCTTGAAAATATTATGCTAAGTGGTATCTTAATGCAGTTTTGTTTTGCATTTTCCTAACAACAAAGGATGTTGAGCATCTTTTAATGTGCTTATTGGCTATCATATATTTTTGGAGATATATCTATTCAAATATTTTGTCAATTTTTAACCTGGGTTTATTATTGAGTTGTAAATGTTATTTATGTATTCTAGTTCCTTATCAGATATATGATTGACAAATGGTGTCTCATTCTGTGGGTTGTCTTTTCACTTTCTTGATAATGTCCTTTGAAATACAAAACTTAAGGTTAGATGAAGTCCAATTTACCTAATTTTTCTTTTGTTGTTTGTATTTTAGATATTATATCTAAGAAACCATAACCCAAATCCAAATTCACTAAAATTTATACCTATATTTTTTTCTAAGGGTTGTATAGTTTTAGCTCTTAGGTTTAGGTCTTTGACCCCCTCTGAGTTTTTACATATGGTTTGAGGTAGGAATCCAAATTTATTATGCTTTTGCATGTAGATATCCAGTTATCTCAGCAGTATTTGTTGAAGATACTATTTTTTCCCATTGAATGGTCTTTTCATACTTGTTGAAAATCAATTAAGTATAAATGCATGAGATTATTTATGGACTTTTAATTCTGTTTCAAGGAATTATGTAAATGTTCTTATGCCAATACCATACTGTTTTGATTACTATAGCTTCATAGGTAAGTTTTTGAAGTGTGTGTCCTCTAACTTTTTTTTTTTTGCTTTGGATTTTGGGTCTCTTGAATTTTCATTTGAATTTTAGGATCAGTTTGTCACTTTTTCCAAAAAAAGTTGCTGGAATTTTGACAGAGATTATATATCAATTTGAGGAGTATTGTGATATTAACAATATTAAGTCTTTCAGTCCATGAACACAGAATATTTTTCTTTTTATTTGGTTCTTAAATTTTTCCTTCAACAATAATTTTTTAGTTTTCAGAGTAAACATTTTACACTTCTTTTGTGAAATTTATTCTTAAGCATTTTATTCTCTTTGATGCATTTCAGATGCAGTGTGTTCTTAGTTTAATTTTTCATTTGTTTATTGCTAGAATATATAAATAAAACTTATTTTTTGTATTGATCTTATATTCTAAACTTGCTGAACTTTTACTACAATAATTGTGCATGTGTATCTGTGTGCTGTGTGTGTATGTATTTCTTACGATTTTCTGTGTACAAGATCACATTATCTGTAAATATAGTTTTACTTCTTTCGAATTCAGATGCCTTTTATTTCATTTTATTAGCTAACTGTACTTGCTTGAACTTTAATTAAAATATTTAATAGAAGTGGCAATGGCAGGCATTTTTATCTTGTTTCTAATTTTAGGGGGAATACTGTTAATCTTTCACCATTAAGTATGTTAACTGGATTTCTCATAGATGCCCTTTGTCAGCTTGAGACAATTTTCTTTTATTTCTATTGTTTTTAGTGTTTTTATCATGAAAGAGTGTGGGATATTGCCAAATATATTTTCTGAGTCTATTGAGCTGATCATGTTTTCTCATCCATTATTCTATTGATTTTTGTGTATTAAACCAACTTTGCATTCCTGGGGTAAGTCTCATTAGGTCATGTTGTGTAAGCTTTTTAATATGTCATTGAATTCTTATTGCTAATATTTTGTTGATTTTTTTGTGTATATTCATAAGACATATTGGTCTGTAGTTTTCTTGGGTTTACTTTGTCTGATTTTGGTATTGGGGTAATACTTGCCTTGCAGAACAAGTTGGGAAGTGTTTTCTCCTCATCTATTTTTTGGAGAGAATGTTTGTGATGGACTAGTTTTAACTCTTTAAACATTTGGTATACTTCACAGTGAAGCCATCTGCTCTTGTACTTTTCTTTATGAGAATATTTTTTATTACTAATTCAATATTTTTATTATTATAGGTCTATTAAAATTTTAAATTTCTTCTTGACTTAGTTATTGTGTATTTCTAAAAATTTGTCCATTTTTTATAGGTTTTCTCATCTATTGGTATACAGTTATTCATAGTGTTCCTTCATAATTATTTTTATGGTATAAATTTGGAAGTAATGTACGCTCTTAAGTATTTCAGTCTTCTCTCTTTTATTCTTCATTAGTTTAGGTAAGGGTTTGTCAAATTTGTCAATCTTTTCAAAGGGCTAACTGTAGGTTTTGTTGAGTTTTTTTTCCACTTTTTATTTATCACCACTCTAGTCTTTATTACTTCCTGTACTCTACTATTTTTTTTTCGGGGGGAAGGGGGACACACACTTTGCTCTTCTTTCCTATGTTTCTTAAGGTGAAAAATTAACTTGACCTCTTCTTTTTTAATATCGACATTTATAGCTATAAAATTGTTTCTAAGCACTGAGTTCACAGATCCTATAAGTTTGGATATGTTGTATTTAAATTTTTATTTACTCAAATAATTTTCCAGTTTCTCTTCTGATTTCTTTCTTGACCAATTAGTTATTTAAGAGTGTATTGTTTTAAATATTTTTGAATTTCCCAAATTTTCTCCTTTTTTTTCATTTTATTCCATTGTGGAGAAAACATTTTGTATGATTTCAATCCTTTTAAACTTGAGACTTGTTTTTTTGCCTGATATGGTGTGTCCTGGAGAATGTTTTATGTGCATTTATAAGAATGTATATTCTGCTCTTGTTGAGTAGAGTGTTCCTGTAGATGTATTTTTTATCTAATTGGCCTATAATGTTGTTCAAGTCATCTGTTTTCTTGCTGATTTTCTGTCAGTTGTTCTATTGATTATTGAAAGTGGATGTTGAATTGTATTTTTCTACCTTCAGTTCTGCCAGGTTTGGCTTCATGTGTTTTGTGGTTGTTAGCTGTATATATACTTATAATTGTCATGTCTTCTTGATAGATTGCACTTTTTATCATTATCAAATGTCCTTCTTTGTCTGTAGTAACAGTTTTGTCCTAATGTCTATTTTGCCTTGATTAGTAAGGCACTCCAACTCTCTTTGGATACTATTTTCATGATATGTCTTTTAAAATCCTTTTACTTCTAACCTATCCATTTTTGTTTGTTTGTTTTAAAACTTACTTTTGTTTTTTTTCTTTCTTTATTGAAATATAATAGACTATTAGTTGCTCAGATTTATATTGTACAATTCAATGAGTTTTTTCCATTACAATTGGCATACAATAATATACCAATTTCTATTGTACCTCATAGTGATCAGAGATCCACATAACTCACAAAGAAATCACTCCACTAAATTTAATATCCCTTTTCCCCTTATATTTTAATACATTATTAACCATCTTCCTCATGCTACACTCTACATCTCCATGTCTATTATGCAACTATCCATTTGTACTTCTTGATCCCTTTGCTTTTGTTCACCACCCCCCCACAACCTCCCTCCTATTTAGTAGCCCTCAAAATATTCTCTGTACCTATGACTTTATATCTGCTTTTGTTGTTGATGATGTTTATTTTGTTCTTTAGGTTCCACATGTACGTGAAATCATGTGATACTTCTCTTTCTCTACCTCACTCATTTTATTCAGTACAATACCTTCTAGATTGATCAAGGCAATATCTTTTTCCATTCCCTTATATTTAGTCTGTGTGTATCTTTTAATCTGAAGCGAGTCTCTCATAGGCAGCATATGTAGGGGTCTTGTTTTCCTATCCATTCAGCCACTCTTATTTTTTGGTTGAAGCACTTAATTCTTTTCCATTTGAGGTACTTGTTGATAGGAATGTAGTTATTACCATTCTTTATTCATGTTTTGATACATGTTTTTTCTTCTTAAAGGAGTCCCTTCAACAATTTCTGTATACTGGCTTGGTGTTGATAAATTCCCTTAACTTATTTTTGTCTGGGAAGCTCTTTATCTGTCCTTTGACTCTAAATAATAGCTTTGCCAGATAAAGTATTCTTGGTTGTAGATTCTGGATTTTCATCACGTTGAATATTTTGTGTCAAGCCCTTCTGTCCTGCATAGTTTCTTTTGAGAAATAAGCTCCCAATCTTATGGGTGCTCCTTTGTAGGTAACTAACTGCTTTTTTCTGGCTGCTTTTAAGATTCTCTTTCGTCTTTAACTTTTGGCATTTTAATTATGGTGTATCTTGGAGTGGACCTCTTTGGATTCCTCTTTCTTAGGACTCTATGATAGTTTCCTGGGATTGTATGTCTACGTCTTTCACAAGGTAAGGGCAGTTTTCCATCATTATTTCTTCAAATAGCTCTTCAACATCTTGTTTTCCTTCAAGTACTCCTATGACATGGATATTTTTACATTTAGTAGTGTCCCATAGACTCCTTAAATTATTGTTATAGTCTTGTCTTCTTTTTTCTTGCCATTCTGATTGAGTGTCCTTGGCTTTCCCATTTTCTATATCATTGGTTCTATCCTCTTCTTTATCCACTCTCTTTATTCCATCTATAACACTCTTCATCTCAGATAATGCATTCTTCATTTCTGACTGATTCCCTTTTATAATTTCCATCTTCATTTTTATGTTTATCTCTTTGTTAAAATTCTCACTGAATTCATCTACACTTCCTCTAAGTTCACTGAGCATCTTTATAACCAGCATTTTGAACTCTGCATCTGTTAGATTGCTAGACTCCATTATTCCAGGATCTCTGTTCTGTTCTCTCCTATGGTTCCTGCTCCTTTGTCTCCCTATTTTGGCTGCCTTTCTGTGTCTGTTTCTATGTACTAAGCAAAGCTCCTAAGTCTCCTGGTCTTATTAACATGGCTTTGTATGGTAGGTGTTCAGTGGCACAGTCCTGAGAGGGATTCAGCTGCAGGCCAAATTTAGCCCCAGCCTGTGCCCCTCTAGGGCTACCTGTTAAGATTCAGTAAACAATCCACAGATGCTGTTCTATAGTTCCCTCAGAAGGCCACACCAGAAGCCGAAGCCAGATGCCACCAGTGTGAGTCTTGGTGCTGCTCAGGAAGGAACACTGGACTCTCCAAGTACACAATTGGATGTGGCTTGGGTGGGGTCTCGAGTTGGGGTAGGTGGAGTTTCAGGGAATCCTCTGGGTGGAAAGACCTCTGTTATCCAGTTTAGTGATGCCTCACCTATGGTGGCGCTGTGTCCAAACACTGGGTGTGCGAGAGGGCTCAACAGAGGAACAATAGATACCATGGACACTTCTACCTGGGAGAGAGCCTCACTTCTGGCCCTCACTCCAACAACTCAGTGTCCTTCTGAAAGTCCCTGTTGCCCCCTGTGCAGCCAACCCATCTCTGGTGCTCAGAGTGAGCAGGTCCATCACCATGAAAGACTATTCACAGACATGGCCCCTTTAAGATGTATCTGCAGCCTTTGTCCCACTCAGCCGCTTGGGACCGGGCAGACTTGTGTTTTTGCCCCCTCCCACCTTTTACCATTGCAGGGTGATTAATTATTTCTCTCTCTAGTTGTAGTGCTTCTGTTTGTCTAGATCTCTGGTGACTTTCTTTGCCATTTGCTCCATTTTTCTGTCACAACTTTGATGTGGTTGCAAGAGGAATGAACAAAGCCTCTATCTATGCAATTTTTTTCTGTCTCCTCAACCTGTCCATTTTTATTTAATGTAATTACTGATTAGGATTTTTTATCTCCCATTTTGCCATTCATTTCCTATGTCTTATGTTTTTTTTCCTGTTCTTCTAACATCCATTACTGCCTTCTTTTGAATTAGATGGATATATTCTAGTGTATCATATTTGTCCTCTTGTCATTTAAAAATATACATCTATATTTTAGTTATATTCTTAGTGGTTGCCCTGAGGTTTACAATTAGCACTTTAGCTTATAACATTCTAATACAAATTAATAGCAATTTAATTTCACTAGTATATAAAACTTTGTTCCTGTATAGCTCCGTACACTTTCCCTTTGCTTTTATTGTCATACAAATTGCATTTTTTATAGATTGTGTGCCTATCAACACTTATTGATAATTACTATGTTATGCAGTTGTCTTTAAATCAGGTAAGAGAAAAAAGTTACTAACCTCCCAAAAATGCATTTATACTGTTTCTTATATTTGCATACGTAGTTATCTTTATATTGTTCTTTCTTTTTTTTTTTTTGTGAATTTGAACTACTGTTTAGGTCCCTTCATTTCATCCTGAAAGGTGTCCTTTGGTATTTCCTGTGGAGAAGGTGTGTTAGTGACAACTTCTCTCAGTTTCTGTTTATCTGGGTATCTCTTAATTTCTCCTTCATTTTTTGAAGGATACTTATGATGCTTATAGAACTCTTAGTTGACAGTTTTATTCTTTCAGCATCTTGAAACTGTCATCCCACTCCTTTCTGGCTTCCATGGTTTCTAATGAGAAAAGAACTGTTAATCTTATTGAGGATCTCTTGTATATGAGTTGATTCTCCCTGCTTTCAAGATTCTCTTTGTATTGACTTTTGTCAGTTTGACAATACTGTATTTTGGTATGGATCTCTTTAAATTTATCCTACTTGAAATTTGTCAAGCTCGAATATGGAAATTTTTTAAATCACATTGAAAAGCTTTTGCCCATTATGTTTTCAAATATTCTTTTAGACCCCTTTACTCTCTCCTCCTTTTCTGACACTCTCATTATGTATCTGTTGCTGTGCTTGATGGTGTCCTACAGGTCTCCGAGGACGTCTTCATTTTCCTTTTCTATTTTCTTTTTGTTCTTTAGAATGGATAATCTGTTGACTTATTGTTAAGCTCAACGATTCTTTATTATCCCTGTTCAGATCAACTGTTGAGCTCCTCTAGGGAGTTTTACATTTTAGCTATTATATTTTACAACTCCAGAATTTCTATTTGACTCTTTTAAAAATAATTTTTATTTCTTCATTGATATTCTCAATTTGGTTAGAGTCTATTTTCCTACTTTTCTCTAGTTCTTTAAACATGTTTTCTTAAATTCTTTAAACATTTAAAATAGCTCATTTAGAGTTTTTGCCTACCTAGTCCAATGTTTAGTTTTCCTCAGGGATTATTATTAATTGCTTTTTTTCCCCTGTGTATGGGTCATACTTTCATGTTTATTTGCATTTTTTAATTGAAAACTGGACATTTAAAAATATTTAATGTGACAACTCTGGAAATCAGATTCTCCCCTCTTAGGGTTTTTTATCATTGCTGCTTGTTATTGTTGTTTTTCGTTTAGTGATTTATTTTTCTGAACATATTCTTTAGTCTATATTCTTTATTGTATATTCTTTATTGTATGGTCTCTGCTTAGTGGTCAGGTAATGATTGGTTAGAGATTTTCTTGGATGCCATGCCTGGAACCAGTTAGTCTCCCAGTCTTTGCCAAGGGGCTCTGTGTGTGTATTGGGACATACCTTTAACATTCAGTCAGTTACTTACAACTCTGCCTTACCCTTCTCTTTCTATTTGTTCAGAGATTTCAAATCATCCAGGGGTGAAAGCTTAGGACATTCTCAAGCAATTTCTTAGCATATGCCTAGTTCAATATGGGTGGCCTTCTAAATTCCCAGAAATGTGTAGGAAATTTTTAAAACCCATATGGGTGTTTAATTCCCTGACTTTTCCTTTTAAGATTTTGGATAGTGTGTTATTTGCCCCCAACTATTATTTACTGCTTCAGGCAGCCACAAAGTGCTTATAATTGTTTTCAACAAATATCCCTCAGGGAACATTATACTAAGTGTACTACAGGTCAGGTGCAATACAGTCTGCAAGTGGCATCCAGTGAACCACCTAATAGGCCAAATAATGACAGTTCTTTGAGAGTGAGGCTTTGAAAGTGCTCTAGCCCATTTTTTTCTCTTTAGGCTGTTAGTTCTTAATTAAGGCTGCTGCAGATCCAGAGAACAGGGCATAGGACTAAGGCAAGTTAAAACATTCTGGACATTACATTATTGTTGTTCTTGCTGAGATTCAGCATTTTTCTTGAATAAATACTGCCTATGTTGCTCTAAGTCTTTGATTAATTTCCAGAGTTCTGAAAAAGTTGATTCTGACAATTTTTGCCAGTTTTCCTGTTGCTTTTATGAAGGAGAGAATTTTCGGGAGTCCTTGCACCACCAGTTTTGCTGGTTTCAATTCATATATTTTAATGCTCTTTTCTGTATGTTTGCTTCTTTTCTCAAACATGTGCATAGTAAATAAAAATTTTTGTAAATTAGAGTTGCAGGAAGCCATGTAGAACAGGCACCAAGTTAAAGCTGTGGATTGGCGAGAATGATGCCAGCCCCTGGTGGGCAGAAGAGCCTGAAGACTTGCAGAATGTCAGCCCCACTGGGGTCAGGAATTCTGCCTTACAACCCCTGTTGCTTTGTGTCTCCCAGGTTAAGGCTACCAGGGGCTCAGCTGTGCTCACATGGATGGGACAGAGACCCGACAGAGGAGACCAGAGGAGCTAGTGCTGCCACACACACTTAGCACAGGAAGACTCCCTATAGTCTCAGGAGATGGATTTCTATGTGTCCTGGAAAGCCAAAGGGTGGCTTCTAAACCACTGGGGACCGAGCTCAAGAGGGAGACCACCTTGTCCATTGGCCTTCAGGTGACAGTGCCCTTCATGTTTGCAGGCCTGGGACTGTCCTGGGCTGGCATACTTTTGAACTACTTCCAGGTAAGGGGGAACTCAGTGGTGGTGGGGGCACTGCCTACTGTTGACCTGGAGAACAGACAGCTGCACTATGGACTCAGCTTGAAGAATACGGGGCAAGACCTTCTATTCTTTAATACAAATTTTCTATAAGTCACATGAGGTTCTTTTAGCTACGGATGTCAGAGACTAAATTTAACCTAAGTTAAGCTTTAAAATAATTTATTATCTTATATAATTGGATTGTCTGAGGAGTTGAATTTCAGGCCGGGCATAATCCAGGGGCTTAAATAATATCAAGATGCTGGCTATTTCTCTATTTCTTAGCTCTGTTTCATTTTCAGGCAAGATTCTGCACCTAGAGCTGGGGAAAGGTAGCCCTTGGCAGTCTGTCCTTTGTATGTATACTTTAAAAAAAGAAAGAGAGAGAGAAAGAGGTCTCTTTGTCAATATCCACACTAGTCTCAAAAAATTAACTCTGATGTCAAATGTCCACTCCTATGGGATAGCATTCTCTGTTCGGCCAGCCTGACTTATGTTGTCATCACTCTTTGAGGGGAGGCAGGGCCCCTGATTTATACCTTACCAAATCCCATAGAGTGAAGAAATGGAGTTAGTTAGCTATCAGACAAAATAGTTACCCATGTACCATACCTTTTCTCTTCTTCCACCTTCAAAGCCCCATTTCCTTCATCAACATGCTTTTTAAAAGTCTTCCCTGGAAAAGCATAGTACCCAAGAATACTTTAAGTCATTACTGGCTAGATCTTTCCTATTAGTTAGCAACCAGCTGAGAACAAAGATTGTCTTGAGTGGGGCAGGCTTGGAGAAGCAGGGCTCACATGCCCATCAGTCCCCACCTCTGCCTTACTCACTGCTACAGGGGCTCTGTGCCAAAGGGACCCTGTGCCCACGGTCTCTGTGCCCCACCCTTCATGATTTGGAAACAATCAAGGTTTGAGTCCCATTTAGCCACTTAGCTGTAAGGCTGAAGGTTTTAATTTTTTTTAAGCAACACTTAAAAATCAGGAGATTTCATGTAAAACTCCAAATTCTTATTTCTCTTGAAAACTTGGCAACTCATAAAACATTGGACCCACATTCCCTCATGGCTACCATCAGTGGTTGCTACCTGCTCTAGGTGTCTCTGTTCTCTGGTTTGCCACAGTCCCCCCCCATACCACTTCACTATTATCTGTCTGGCCCTGACTGGACCAGTAACCCTCCCAACACCCTAGCTGTCCAGTTCATAACATCACAGCACCAATGACTGCCAGCTCTATTCCCAGATTCCACCTAGACCTTGTCAGGCCCAATGATAGTTATCTCTCAAACTGGAGTCCCTATCCAAGTCCTGCTCAGTTCTATTCCCTATGTTTGGGCTCTCTGTGACTTCTAGATTCTCAGCCCTCTTCTTTATCCCAGTGACCTGGCCCTCCTGCCCCTTTTAGCACATGGCAGTCAGCACTGCTCTAACCTCAAGGACACCTCAGCACTTGGCTTCCATGTATGAAGAGTTCCACATCCCAAAGAGTTTCTCCCATGGATTCCCTCCTCCCCACCCTGCTGGCACCTCCCACACCAGCCTCCTCACTACCCTCCTTACTTTTGGTCTCACTCCCTGCAATTCATTCTCAATACCAGCAATTTTCAAGAAGTCTATTTTACTGAACGTTTCTTTTAGTATGACATCACTGAGCATGCTTCCCCCCATACACATGTACATTGATATACACACGCATATGTATATATCACATGTGTATATTTATTGTGACTTATATATATTTATATACACACTCATATACATAAATCACCTCTACATTAGTTTAGAAATTATATACACACAGACACACACATGTTTACACATAGGTTCATAAATTACATGTGGAGAGGCAATATACTGTGTGGCTTAAGAGCCCAAAATCTGGGGCTAAACTAATTGGGTTTGAGTTTGACCTATGTCACTTACACATATTGCTCTCTGTTTCCCAGTTTTCTAGTCTGTAAATTAAAAATGACCCTATACTGTTGTTAAGGGGACTGTAAAATGCTTGTAACACTGCCTGGCATTAGAAAGCACCCAGAGAGGGTGCTGCTATTCTAGTTGCCACTCATATTCTATCACATATAGTGCTGTGCAGATTTTTAAGAACTCATATGAAAGGGTAAAAATTAGTGAGGAATATCCATTTTGGCTTTTCTTTCATGTGCCATTGGGTTGTTTGCACCCCATGTGTAGTGGGGGTGGTCACTGCCTGAATGCTGTGTCAAGTGGATCTCCACAAGTCAGACCTTTCTGACTTTTAAAATCTCTGTTGAGTTCTCTATTGCAAAAGGAATAAAAATCCAAACTCTTAAAATGGACATCCAAGTGTCCTGGAGTCACTTCGGTTAGGTTGGTTTCAGCCACAAACACTAGAAAGCCTGACCTATAGTGGGTTAAATAATAAAGAAATATGTCATCTCCCAAAATGAGATTTCCAGGACAGGATAATTTCAGGGTTGGAAAGTGATGTCATCATTAACTAGTGATGCCTCCAAGGACCCAAAATCTTTCCATATTCCTGCTGGGACAGCTTTGTCCTCACAGCCACATCATGTCCAGAGAGATAAGAATGGAACATCTGTTGTGGTTCCTCCTGCTTAAGCATGAGGACACTTCCCTAGGAGCCCCCAGCAGAGCATTCAACTTCTCAATGACCAGATTTGATGCACATCCCACTTTGAAATCGAGCACTGGCAGAGGGAATGGAATGGCCATACTTGGTTTGGCCTGATTGGGCTAAGCAGAGAAGAGGGTCACCTGCCCTACAATGTGGGTTCCTTTGTGCAGATATGTTCTGTAGAGAAGAATGAAAAGGGGTAGTGGTGCCCCACTGGCTCAGTGCCAACGTGGCCCCCATCCTACAGCCCCACGCAGCTGGTGCTGGCATTCCTCGCTTGTGTTGTCTCCTCCCCTCCCTGTATCTTCTTTCCCACCAACCCCAAGTAGAGAGGCCTCCTGTCATCCTCCCTGATCCCGTTTACATAGGCAGTCTTTCATGGAGCCTTTCTTCAGATGCCAGCCCAACATTTCACCTTTATGTGGGACACTGCTTCTACAGCTGATAGGATATTTGCCATCTCCTTTCACCTTGTGTATTGATCTGATGCTCTACATAGTTTGAATGTGAACTGCCTGAGAGTAGAGACTGAAATTTTTTTATTAATTTTTTTTTCTGGAAAAAGTAAAACATTTATCTGGTTCAGTGTTCAAAAGTGTCACAAGTGTACACAAGGACAAAGCTCTCCAGTCTACCTAGAGACACCAGTGGGCTCTAGGTGGTTGTATTTTCTCCTTAAGCTATTTTATGCATGTTCAAGCAAGTCTTTATATCTACTCATCTGTCTCTGTATGTTTTTTCTCACCATTTTACCCAAGTGGTGGCATGTTCAAACTGTTGAATGCTCTGCTTTTTTAACTCTACAATATGTCCTAAAGATTATTCTTTATAGATATATTAAGAGTTGCTTCTTTTTTTAAATGATTGTTCAGTATCCTATCATATAGATATACCAGGATTTATTTAACCACTTCCCTCTGTGTGTTTTTAAATTTAACAACTTATTAGTTTGCTTGGGCTGCCATAACAAGGTACCATATACTGTGGGGCTTAAACAACAAAACTTATTTTCCCAAAGTTCTGGAAGCTGGAAATCCAGGATGAAGGTGTCAGCAGGCCTGATTCCTTCCAAGATTTCTCTGCTTGCTGTGTAAATGGCTGTCTTCTCCCTGTGTTTTCACATGGTCTTCCCTATGTTTGTGCCTATGTACAAATTTCCTGTTCTTTTAAGGACACCAGTCATATTGGATTAAGGTTCATTGAAATGACCTTATTCTGATTTAATTACCTCTTTGAGGGCTCTATCACCAAATACAATTATATTCTGAGGTACTGGGGGTTAAGACTTCAATTTGAGGAGGATAAAATTCAGCTGATAAGAACATCTTAAAATAGAATCCTAACAAATGCTGCATTGAATAACCTTGACATTTAATACATGAGTAGGATACATTGTTGCAAATAGATTTGCTAGGTCAAAGGATACATGTATTTATGACTTTAATAGACATCGCCAGATCACCTACCCTGGGGGTGGGACCAATCATACTCCCTCTAACACCGTACTCATCAACATAATCTGTTTTCAGCTTCTTTGATCTTTCACTTCCCATTAGATGGGAAATTGCCTTTCATTGTACAGTATTAGTTTCAATTGCCATGTAACAAGATCTCAAAACTTAGCCACATAACAGAGCACTCGCTTATTATCTCATGGTTGCAATGGGCTGAGATCCAATTTAGCTGGGTTTTCTGCTTCAGAATCTCTCATGAGGCCACAGTTGAGGCATCAGCCATGGCTGTAGTCATCCTCCCAGCTCACTCACATGGTGTGGACAAGATTCAGCTCCTAGCAGGTTGTTGGACTGAGGGCCTTAGATCCTCATTGGTTATTGCCCAGAAGCCACCTTCAGTTCTTTCCCCTGTGGACATCTCCAATGTGGCATTTGCTTCATCATCATTGTGTGGTCTGAGAAGGAAATAGAGTCTGTAGCAAGACAGAAATCACTGTATTTAGTAACCTAATTACAGAAGCATGGGATCATGGGCTCTAATGATTGGTAAAATCAGTAGGGTAAAAGGCAGTTGATCATTGCATTAGATCCTGATATCAGTCATAGTGTCTTTTGTCTGGTTTCAAGGGAATGCCAGTAGGGTTGTTCTACTTTCATGGGTGTGGAGCTGCAAGATGTTATCTTTAATTTGACAGAAACACTTGTTTCTGTGGTCAGCGGACCTGAGGCTTTGTTCCTAAGACTAATGCTGACCTAAGGATGTAATGAATAAGGGGGTGGTTGTCCAGTATGCAGAGGATAAGGAAAGAAATGAAGCAAGTGAGCCCAGGGCCAGCTTCAATCAAGGAGAGAGAAGAAAAAAAGTTATTTTAAAGAAGTAAAGATTTGCATTACACTGAGACCATGGTCAAGGGCTGCCAGCCATGTGCATTGTAGTGTAATTTACATTACTTATCATGAGTGAGTGAGAGTGAATATCCTTGGATATTTCTATTCATATTCTTTGCCCCTATGGATGAGTATCTTTTTCCTTATTGATACCTAAGTGCTCTTTGTATATTAAGGTCATTTATCTCTTTGCTTTTGGTGGGTTTCTTGCTGTGGTATGGATGGATGTGTGTGTGTGTGTGTGTGTGTGTGTGTGTGTGTGTGTGTGTGTGATAAAATCAGATTAATAGTCTTCCTTTAAGGCTCTGAGCCCGTGTCCTCCTTAGAAACAGAAGCTGCTTCTTATACAGTTCTCTACCCATTGCATGCCCACACAGGGCAGCATATATTATGAGGTTAGGGGACATGTTCATATGAAGAAGACAGAATCTCTTTGTCTTGAGTCGGCTTTCAATGTGTTACGTATATCAGAAAATCAAACTGGCAGTCCTCAGACATCTATTGGTCTACAGAGTGGTCAGGAACCATGGGCCCCATGTGCATAGAGTAGAAATAAAGAGGAGGGAGTATCTGACAGGCATCACAGTTTTTAGTAAAGACATGTAGCAACCTAGAAAGACAGGGAGGGCAAGTAAACTGGCTAAGGGGAGAGTCAAGGAGCTAGGGAGTTTTGTGAGGGAAGAGGTTGGAGACTGGATTGGGCAACCCAGAAGATGAGACTAGCCTTTTGTGATTGCCTCCTCTTTTCCCAGTTGGTGAGGGAGGGACCCTAACCCTAGGGTTGTGGGTATGGTTGAACACACAGGCACCTAACACTGGACAGTTGAGACCAACAGCATATTATCAATCACATGCACTTATAGCCTGGGAGAGGCTAGTGTGTCATTCAGGGCTCAAAGGAGGGTGCACTCGGTAGCAGTGTAAACCTGAAGGGACTGTAAGAAGTATTGTGTGGTGTTAGAAGTGTATGGGGGCCTCTGGTTTCTTCAGGAGGGTGTAACTAGCTTATTCACAGGCTGGCAGGGAACTAGAGCCTGCTACTCAGGGATAAGGAGGCACAGTTCCCATGAAAAGAGTAGGAGGGGCCATGTGGTTAGGCTATTCAGGCCCTGCCTGCTTTTCCCCATATGTCACAATAGTACATATTACTAATTTTAGGCCTTACACCACATTGACCTTTGATGCCTTGATACCAGGTTAACCTCGGTTGTGAATGGGACTTCTCAGGGGCAGATTAACTGCCTCCCTAGCAAGTAAAGCATGCTCTTGACCAGGAGGGAGAGAGGGCCCTGTGGTGAATTTATATGTATTCCCCTTTGTGGCAAATAACTTCAGTTGAGGGACCCGTAGGGGTGGTGGTGCAAGGAGTGTGTATCCCCAGGGAGCATGAATCTACATTAATCAATGCCAGATTTATCAATCCCCTCAACAAGAATTAATTTCCACCTATAACTTAAATATGTGGATTTAAAAAAGGGGTTCTATAAAAAGTAACCTAACTGAGCAGTTCATGGTGGTTAGTCATACCCCAGGCATATAATTTAGTAAAAGATTTATCTTTGCCTTAAGCAATCCCTGTCCATTGTTTCTGTGCATCTAGGTTAACACACCTTTGAAATAAACTGTAACCACCCTCTCGAGAGCATATAATCTTGTTAACTATGCTATAATCTAATCCCCCCACCTTGCTTTATCCCACTTCCTGTTCCCTCTTTAATTTCTAATGCATAAAAGAAGCTACAAAACTGTTATTCTCAGGAGCATTTGATATCTTGTTTCTTAGCATATGTCATCAGTTTGGCTCAAATAAACTTACAAAAATTCCCTGCAGGTCTGGACATTTTTTTATGTTAATACTGCTTACTTAGATGATCTTAAGGGAGCTCTCCATGTAGCCAAGGAGCCTGGGGAAGGGGTAACCTACTCTGACATCTGTCAAGGAACTGAGGACAGAGGAGGCCACCCTCTCCTACAGGTGGGATATGCAAGAGGGCCCAGGTGTTGCTTCTTTCTGTATTAAGGAGGTGTAGGTAGCTGTGTCTCTAAAAGCTCAATGGGTAGCTAGGTACAGAGGGTCTCAGGACAGAGTCTGTGAGTCTCTCTTTTCAGGAGTGCTCAGTATTCAGCTAGCAGTTGCTCCTCTTTTGTATAGTGCAGGCGAAGAAAGTAAAGAGAGTTCTTGCATCAGAAGTCCTTGGGCAACTTATCTTATGTGGTCCAGAGACTCCAAGATGCCTGGGTGAAGGTTGCTAAAGCCTCTCTCTGCAGTGAAAGTCTCTGAGGGCACTTATAGGAGTGCCTGCTTTTAATTTGGACAGATTCTGGAGCCTTTTTTTGGCACCGCCCATTCAAGGCAGGCTGCTTTGCGAGTGACCATCATTGGGCATAAGTACAATTTGTAGGTAAAGACTGTGTTGCCTCCAGAATCCAAAAAGGACTAAAAGATGTTGGGCTTGTTTTAATGTGGATGCCGAGAGGTCAATAGCTCTTTTTTGACAGTGTCAAGGATAGAGTTGTCTTTAGTTGACCAAATAATTTTTGGGAATTTGACCAAGGTGGCAGGCCATGCCCCATATGTTGGGTAATGGCCTGTCCTTTTCTTGTGAACTCTTTTGTGAGTATTTGGATGTCCTTAATGAGTGTATCAAGTGAGTCTTCTTGGAGGAGGATGTTCTCAGTGTAATGTCAGACCTGTGCTCTTGGAGAAGTGCATGAAGTTAGAATCTTGCCTGCAAAGTCTGTGTGGTGGCAGAGCTGGTGAGGTACCCTATGAGAAGACTGGAAAGTATATATTATGTCCTTTCAGAGTTGAAGGTCAACTGTGGCGGAGAGGCTATTGAAATAGGCACTGAACAAACATATTAGCCAAATCTGTAGTAGCAAAATATTTACTGATTGCTGATTGGATGGAGTCAGTAATCTCAATAACATTAGATATCAGGAATGGGAGTCTCAGTGGATGGAATTATAGCAATAAGGTTGTGGTCATCTGTGATGAAACACTCTATATTATTTCCAGGTTTAAGAACAGGCCAAATTGGACTTTTAAAAGAAGAAACAGTGGCAGTAATCATGCCTTCACTAAGTTAGGTCTTGTATGAAAATTTTCAATCTTTGAAGGCCCTGTGTTAGCTTACGTTGGGCTGTATTAATTCTTGTAATGGTGTAGGGGAAGGGTATGTCCATGGAATCTTATTTTGTCAAGTCAATTCATAAGTCAGACTAGGTGTCAAAAGTGCTAGAGAGCACCTGCCAAACACAGATGGTACCCAAAAGCACCTCACTCTGGGATATGGTCATTTAATAATAGGTCTTGCCTTGGGGGCCAGGATGACACTTTAGGGTGGATGAAGATTGGCAATCCCCAGGAGACATGACCCAATATGGAACAAGATAATTTACCTGCTGGCTAGCAATTAGTGGCTCCATCCCAGGCAGCCTTCACCATGTCAGGCAAAGAGCAGTTAGTAAAAGTTGACAGGTGTCCTAGGTCAGTCCTGTTCATGATGCTAACTGTTGTTTTGATCTCTTCTTTTGCACCTCATTGGTGAGGGAAGGATTCCTGCCCTAGCATTATAGTGTTGGCTGAATACACAACCCCAGCACTGGACAGATGAGATCACAGAGTCTATCAGCCACGTGTACTCACAGCCAGAGGGAGGAGGACACTACCTACCATGCAGGACCACACAGGAGTTGTACTGGGAGCAGAGCGAATTGCCAGAGGCTGTGGGAGGCAGGCCCTGTGGTAACAATAGGTTGAGGTTTATTTATTCAAACAAATAGTTTTGTTGGAATAATTCCATTAGCTGGCAGGAACTAAAACCCACTACTCAAAGATAATCATGAAGCATACCAAGTACTCTTGATAAGGGGTGTTGCTTAGCTAGGGGACCTTATCTACTATTGCAGAGAGAGGAGGGGGAGTTGCAGTTAGGCCATGGTTTTACCAGATGTCAAGGCAGTAAATCATAATATAATTTTAGGTTTTATATACCACTCAACCTGTGGAAGGTTGACTGGGTTTCTTTTTCTCTTTATTTCTGTGGTTCTTTTTATTTGTTCATTCATTCACTCATTCATGCAACACATGTATGTGTGCCATGGGATGGCACTATCCTAGATGACCGCCAGTCCCTGCTCTCATGGCTGTCACAGTCAAGTGGAGAGAGACAGCAGATGCATAAGTTAATGTTAGATAACAGTAAAGGCTATGAAGACAATAAAGCTGGGTGATATGCCTCAGCCTTGGAGAGGGAGGCCAAAGAAGGCCTCTCTGAGGAGGAGACGCTGGAGTGAGGCCTGAGTGACATTGGAGGAGCTGCTTGGAGAAACTGCATGAGAATAGGCTGGTGGAGGGGTGGAAGCAAGTGCTCAGTTCATTTTTACTTATGGGTGGGTTCTACTAGTCAAATCAAAAGCAGAAAATAAAGAACCATTCCTGTTATTAAAAATGTAATTGGCTCGATTTCTGAGAACTTAATAGGGTGGGGAAGAATTCAGGCATTTAAGAATGACCATTTGGCTCTGAACCAGTCCAGGTTCAAGGTGGCCCATGAAAAGAATAGTAGGCTGTTTTCAAGGTGTGCTTCTGGGAAAATAACCAGTTCCCACTGAAGAATCAGAAGTGAAAGCTAGGAATGGCGATGTGCATTCTAGAGCCCTCTGTCCACCCTCAGAAGACCCACCTAAGTGTCCTACAATGACACACCCCTAAAAATCAAGGGGGTTGGAATAGATGAACGGTTCTGATACCGCCAGCCTGGGGCTCTGATTCACTAATCTGCAGTGGGGCCAGGGCTGCACATTTCAGGAGCTCCCAGGTAGTTCTGATGGTTAGTGAACTGAAAACCTCAAGTCATGGGGCTGTGGGTGGGTTAGAGGCCAACAGAGTGGCAGGGATTTGTTACAGGCCACCCAAGAAACCACCGATGCTTGACCCAGATTTCACCTGCTGCCTGGTGCAGCCCTGGAATCTGGTTTAAGCTCTTAGAGTTTTCCACTGTGCTACTGAACTGTTTTTAAAATTACATTCTTGATTTTCTGGATTATGATCCAATAAACCATGTTGACATATTTTGTTCTCAAGTTGCATGAGAAAGTAATTTTTCTCACATAATGACATCTTTTATTTCTTTTTGATGACAGTTTATGTTTTGATGGTTATAAAAGCAAATCACCACAATAGAATGTACAGAAAGTTATAAAATAAAGGTCACTTATAATTCTGCCACTCAAAGTTAGGATTTCGTATATATCCTTCTGAACTTTTTACTGTGTGTGTGTGCATGTGAGTGTGTGTCTTTATCTTAATTTCTCATTTGATTTTTTTAAACAAAAATGAGAAACATTTTTATAATGATTTTTAACTTAATCAGGAATCTATAAAATTATGCAAATGATTGTCTATTTCCATGTCTTCCGTACTAATGAGAATGGTTCAGGGTCCTACTGTGTTCAGTTATAGATTGTAGTATGATGTATGGCCACATTCAAAACTATAAAGAAATCACAGGAGTTGCCAAAGGTAGAAGAAAGTGATCACTTGTTGTACTTCTCCCTCTGTGTGCCTTGGAAGTGGTATGGTTAGTGTCTCACTCAGGCCACCAAGAGGGGTTCTGTTTTAAACCAGTTAGGTCCCTTAAACCAGTTAACTTTTGCAACTCTTTTCTTAGAAATACACCATTTGTCTCAGCCTCTGACTGGTTCAGACTCTTGTTTGAACCAGTGGACCCAAACCACAGGTGGCAGGCAGCAGCAGACAGGATAAGGGGCGGGGAGCGGACAGCAGAGAGAGCAGTGGAGGCAGCCTGCCCTGGGAGTCAGGAGTCTTAGTCCTCCCTTTGATGCTGACCTTTCAGGACCTATAGAAGGCAATACTTGCTGGTGAACATCCTGGAGATATTTTTAAGTCTAGTGATTGATTGAGCATGATATAATTCATTGTGAAAGGGCATTGAGAAGCTAGAACTGAAAATCTGTCATTTCATTCATTTGTTCATTTATTTGCTGGTCATTGTGTTGTTGTGTGTAGTTAACTCTGCTCTATGCTCTCCTCATTCCTTGGCTTTCTTTCTTAGCATTTCTCACAGATCATTATTACATTCTCATTTTTATGATTATCTACTACACTGGAAAGCTCTAAGATATGTCTGTTCCACTAACATATGCACCACAGCACTTAGACCAGAGTCTGGTAAATATTAGGCCTTAAGTACTAATTTATGGAGTAAATGAATAAATAATTTCCCCTTCTGTGATGATTGTAGTAGTGAATCTAGCAGACTCTGTTCTCAAGAGGAGCACAGTCCAGGAAGAGAGAGTACACACATGTGTGATTTATGCTAGCATTAGGCAGAAGCAAGCTTGACTTCATAGAGGTTCAGTAAAAGTACTTTGGGAATTCTGGGGAAGGAGATGGCCAGGAAGCTGGGGAGGCCTCAAAGACAAAGACATGCCTCAGTTGGCCATGAAGCCTTGCAAGAGTTTGGCCTGGGCCGTATGTGGAGTCTGCAGAAGGAACAGTGTGAGCACAGCCATGGCTCACTGGAGAGTCTGCAGGAAGTTCCTTCCGTGATGTGCAGTATATGACCAGGGACTAGAAAGAGCAGAGGGCCAAATGAATGCCTTTTTTTCCCCTCAAATTATGAAAAGCCTCTAATGCCTGGCCACAGAATCTTAATTTTCTCAAGTAATGAGTTGACATTACTGATGACATTTGGATAAGCAAGTGACTTTGAGATGTATCATGGGATATTAGTGTGAAGAGCCTGTGTTACTATTGGTAGGCAGATGTGTTAGGAGGTAGTAAGGGCCATGATGAAGGATGTGGAATTGAAGTGGTCAGGGGAGGAGCAGTCAGAGTGAGGTTTGGGTTTCTGGCAGAACCATTCATTGAGACTAGAAGCTTGGAGAAAGGGGTTTGGAAGAAATGATCACAAATGACTGAGTTTGAGGTACTTGTCCCACCCTACGATGGAGTTGAACATAGTTTAATAGCTCAAGGTAGAGATCTGGGCTGGAGAGAGAGATCTGGGAATTGTTAATTTATCTGAGATAAGTAAAGTCAAGGGTGGGGATGAGGTTCCCCAAATGTCCCAGATATCTAGTGTTATACAACAAATTACACCAAAATTTCATGGCTTATTTAAAGCCAGTCATTTAGTTTGATCACGAATCTGCAAGGGTTTGGGTAGGTCTCGCAGAGAATGACTGTTTGCTTAATGCTGCCTCCTCAAGAAGTGGCTTGCTACGTAGGCACTGTATACAACTCAAGACAGTTCACATGATATGAGGGTTGCTGCTGTCGACTGGAACCGTAGCTGGGGCTCTTGGCTGGAACCTCTACGTGGCCTCTCCATGTGTCTGCTTGGGCATCCACACAGCATGGTGGTAGGGTATGAACATCTCAAGAGATGAGAAGTAAAAGCTGTCAGTTTCTCAAGATTTGGGTCCAGAACCAGAATGACACAGTGTCCTTTCCACTGTGTTCTGCTGGTCCAGCAGATTGAAGGAGAGGAGACAGAATTCCGACTCTCAGTGCTGAAGAAGTTTAGTGCTTCTTATATCTGGATCCTGGGAGGGGCTTAAAATATCTATTGAGTAAATGAGTAAATAAATGGTGTGAGAAAAGATATAGATAAAGGAATATCTGGGGCTTGAGGGAAACAGCTATTTGAGACATTTGGCTGATGTTAGCAAAGAAAGAGGATACGCTTGGGGAGGTCAGTAAAATCTAGACTGGTAAAAGCTGTGAACTTTAGACTAAGTGAATGGGACTTGAGCATGGGATAGACAGGGGAACCCAAGAGGGCCATGGTTTAGGAACAGGAGCAAAGGTGAGGCCTAGACCAGGGCCTGATCTAGGTGAGGTCCCCTGGGGTCTGCAGCTTTGGGCTTCTGCTGGCCTTGATCCCTGCTCCAATCTGCCCTCAGGCCTGGACATTCTATCCCTGGCACCTGTGGAATGCACAGCAGGCACACCCAACAATAGAATCCTTGGGAGTTAGAGGTGGCACCCCAGCCCCTTTTCCTCTGGGCCAGGTTGGTCTTACCTTTGTAGCAGATGAGAATATGGCCCCTTTTGAAACACATTTACAACTCTCCTGGGTCCTTGAAAGGATGGGGCTGTATTTCCTCTGTGAACACAGCTTCTTTGTGTGGCTATGAGCCCCTGGACATCGAAGTTGAGGTAACCCCAGGACGTGGCTTCTTTCTTGGGGGACCTGCAGACCTTCAGAAGGCTGTAGACCCAGTCTGAGGAGTGGGTCTTTCACGCTGAGATTTCTCCAGGCCCTTATCTGCCAAGAGTAGAGGCCACTCAGGGCACATATGCAGAGGTGGGCAGGGCTCTGTGTGGCCCTCACCAAGGCCAGGTCTCACATGGCTCTGTCTATCTGGGTTCAGCCCACACCAGCATGGGCCGGAGGGCTGGATGCTGTCAAGGTCGTGCCAAGAGACAGTGATCCTCCCCATGGCAGCTGGCCAAGGGAGGTCCTGGCTGACGTAGCAGCCACTCTCTGAAGAAAACCTGATCTCCAGAGAGCGGATGAACAGCAGGAGCTGGCCAAGGCGCTGAATGAGGCTCTGAGTTACATCGGCCTTTTCTCTTCACTTGTTTGCTCTGGTCCTCTTCTGAGGAGCAGTTAGGGAACCCTCCTTGGGTACAGGGCACCTGGCCACTCTACCTTTACGGATTTTTTAGGAAACGTATCCTGGTGAGGGTGAGGCGGACAAAGGACGGAGGGCTCCCTGGGCCTGGACATCTTGCTCCTGGGAATGTGGTCGACGGCCTGACCATGGTGGTCACCCAGCTGAATCTGGAGTTTCGCTTTCAGGGCAAGAAGCTTCGAGGCTTCAGTTGTGAGCTCACTCGGTCCCCCTACGGGGTCTTCCCTGAGACCGCTTTCACCGTCACGTGCCAGATCATGGTACCCCTTCTGCTATCGGGCCTGGGCATGATGACTGCTGGCCTGGTGATGGACACCATCCAAGTGCGTACTGGGGGTCTGAGAGGCAGCGTGGGGCCCTGGGTTAGGGGTACCAGGGTTCCTAGGCATCGCAGATAAGATAGGCTGGGGGATGCAAGAGGCCGCTGAGTGGGACTGCAGCCCTGAGTCCAGCCTCAGTGCCTGGGAGTCCCAGTCTCAGTGGTGCTGGTGGAAGGATCCTTCGGGAACCTCTGCATCTGAGATTTACAGAAGCTTCTGATGACCCTCTCTGAAAATCAGCCCTCAGTGAGCTACATTAGCCCCAGGAGCTCAAACCATTTTCCTTCTAGAGAAAGCAGGCTCATTAGTCAGGGCCTGAGGGGTTCAAATCCTGGCTCTGCTGTTTGCTCACTATTGTTAGTATCCTACTGCTTCAGCTTCCCCATCTGCCGATGGGGCTAATAAACACACTCACCTTGCAGGATTATGAGGATGGATGACTGAGTGCACCTTGTGTTGTGACCCAAGTGTGATAGGCATTACAACTTCCAGCCTCCAGAATCTCCATGGGGCTTTTCCATGAGAGGATAAGGGCCAGAGCCTGGGCTGGGGGTCCAGGGCAGCGAGCAGCTATGGTGTTCTTCGTAGGGCAGAGGCATTTGCTGGGAGGCCCTTGAGTTGTCACACACTCTGGCGTTCACTTCACCCGGTGTATTTATGCCCTGGGGTTGGCTCAGGTAATGCTGTTTGAATCACTGAGAGTTTGCTCTGTCTACTTAAACATTTCTTATAGATTTAGTGTGTTATTTTAGGTAAATTAGAAAATGTACATAAGTGAAGGGGGGTGGGCACCCATAATCTCTGTTAACAATGTGCCATGTATCTATCAAGAATAGAAAAACACATAAATATATGAGATTATAGTACATGATGTGCTTTTTAACATGTAAAATTAAATTTAAATTTAATTTTTTAACCCATGAGGACATCCCAAATAACACTGTATCTTCCTCAGTACACACAGCATCTTTTTATTAATGCCCATCCAGCATTTCCCGGTATACCTGTCTGAATTGGAGAGGGGTCATCAACACTCAGCCTGGCCCATTGGTTTCTGAATGAGGCTTGTGATGCCTCCCATCGCAAGAGACCCCTGCTTATGATGGGAAGCATCCCATCCTCTGCTTGCATACCTCAGTGGATAGGACACTCACCCCTCCTAGGGCTGGAGAAGCATACCGGCCAGCTCACCATTAGAAAACTTGTGTTCATCTGGGCTTGAGACCTAGATACCCATCTCTCCTGCTTCTTAGCTTCACCCCTGGGGCTGCTCTAAGAGTTTGTCACCCCTTTTCTAATACCCTCCTGTGGATACTGAGGGGAGAGACTCACTGCCCTGAGTCTCGTCTTTTTGACCTTCTACAGCTGCCTCATGTAGAGTATGGCTCCGAACCCCTTCATCCCATTGTGTGTACCTCAGTTGCTGCAGCCAGGGAGGGTACTTGTCAGTTGGGAAAGCTTGGCAGAATCTGGAAGATTTGGTGAAATGTGGGGAGAAGGGGGAGTGGAAATTGTGCCTGACCATCTGCAGAGGTGGCACAGGATTCCAGTCCAGGAGAAAGTCTAGCTGGAGGGCAGAATACCTTTTTCTGACTCTGCTTTAAGGAGCCATTTAGGAGACCAGAAAGAAGAAAAAGGAGTATCTTGGGAGGCAGGCCCAGAGTATCCATGGGGAAGGCTGTCTACAGATTCTGGTCTTGAGCCATTCACCTTTGGGAGGTCTGGCAGCTAGGAGAAAAAGAAAATAGCTCTAGAAGTCATGTCCCATTCCTTCTCACCACTTAGCAGATGTAGTTCCTGTGACTCCAGGGTACTGTGAGGTTCAAGGGCACTTGAGTTTCCCTGGCTCCCAAGCCTGCACTGCTACCTCCCTGTTCACTACCACTCAGCAGTGCAGGAAGCAGTCTTGGCAACACCATTCCAAAGGGAAGCTCCACAACAAGGGACGAGATCCTGGCTCCTGGCTCCAACTGTACCCAGGCTGGTGCCTGCCTGGAGCAGCAGGAAGCCATGTGCTAGGGCCTCAGGGATTATGAGCCTACAGTCAGCATGACCACCTGGCTCAGCAGGCATTCCATGTGGGCTGTCCCTGGTGCAGTCCTGAGACCAAGGGCATTGATTGAGTGCTGGCCTCGTCTCCTCTCAATATGGGGCCCAGGGGTCTCTCTCTTTCTGGGGTCTGAGTTCAGTCTGTGGTTGGACCTGGAGACTGAGGCCTAGTAAGTGGCCAGAGTATTAGTTTGGTTTAAAAAATTATTTTCCAATTATAGTTATTAATAAAATTAATATCTTAGCTGAGGTTAAGCCCTCTTTGACCACAGCCCTCAGTCTCAATTTATTTCCTCTATTATCAAGTCGAGCATGTCCTTTCAGACCTTTTTGGGGTTTATATATACACATGTGTACCTAGAATCAACAAGAGTGATTTTTATTGTTGTTAGAGTGTGATCACTCGTCGCCAAATTGGAGATGAATCAGGGTCCCTGCCTTTGAACAGCTAAGAGCCAAACACAGAATAAGATAAATGAATTAACTCATGAATCGAGTTCCTCCTTCATTTATTCAGCATATTTTGTTTAACTCTGCCAGCTGCTCTTGGGCCCTGGGGGTGCAGTGGTGGGTAGAAACAGACAAGCTCCTGCCTTCCTGGCATTTGTAGTCTAGTGGGCGAGACACATGCTCATCAGATCAAGGGGTGTGAGGGAGTGGAGGCAATGAGCAGACATTTACCTGTGAAGGAAGAGAGAACAATCCACTCTTACTAGAGGAGTCAGAGAATCTACAGTTAGCAGGACAGTTGGAATTGGACCTTAAAGGATAATATAGCAGTTTCTAGGATGATGTGAGAAAACAAACATTTTAGGCAAAGGGATCAGTGTGTATATAGATATGGAGAGATGAGAGTGTGCATTTGCCAAGGATGAGGAACATGAGTGGCCACTGTCATGGGGATGGGGCACTGGGTAAACAGTGAGTGGCCCTGTTGGCTCTGCTCAGAAGTTTGAGTTGTATACAGAAAGCAGAGGGGTTGTTGATTTTGTTGTCATTCTTTGTTTTAATAATATGTGTCATGTATTATTGTTTTATTGTTTTATTGAAGTATAGCACAGAAGTGTAGAAAATTGCACAATTCATATGTGTACAGTTTGATGAACCATCTCTAGGGAAATGCACCTCAGTAACTACCACCCAGGTCAAGAACATTCTCAGCCCCCGGCAGGCTACTTCATGCCCTGCCCAACCTAACCCATTCTTCTGACTTCTAATACTGTGGGTTCATTTTGTCTATTCTCAAGGTATGATACTACTAAGAACAGGAACATTCTTGTGTATATTTTTTTTGGGGGGGGAGGGGTAACAAAAGGATTCATATCTGTTGGGTATATGTCCAGGAGTAGAATTTGCAATGAAGAGTTATAAAGGGCTCTGTGACATTGTCATAAATGTGCAACAAAAGTCAACCCTGGCAGCGGGGTCAAAGATGGCCTGGAGGGTATGGTTCCAGGTTGCAGGGGAAAACTGGGAGCCACCAACATAAAGCCCAGTGCATCAATCAGGGTGCCCAGGTTGTGGGTAACAGAAAAACCTAATTCAAAGTGATTAAAAACATTTATTCCTATAAAGAAGTTTGCATATCAGACAGCTCCAGCACTAGTTAATTCATTGGATTAACAATGTCACCCAGTATCCAGAGTCCTACTGTTTTTCTGCTTTACCATTTCATATTTGTTGACTTTGTCCCAGAATAGACCCCCTCATGGTTATATGATGCCTGATGTGTCTAGACATGAATTCTCAAATCTCCTTGTTCATGGTTATGCCCCAGCCCACATTCAAGCAACCATTTACAAAGAGGTTGGGACCCCTGCTTTAAGGTTTACCTTCTAGCCTTCACCTACTTTATTCCTCTTGTTGATGGAGAGTGAGGTGACTATGGGGAAGTTAACCTAAGGCATGCAGTGGAAGGTGACTCAAGCTTTAGAAAGGAGAGGATGTAGACAGAAAGGAACTGAAGACAAAGCATGAAGGAAAGTCAGGATTTTACAAGGTCAGGAGGTCTACAACTTCTGGTCTTCTGAACTTGGGGGTTTACTGTTTGGAGAAAGATGACTCTGGATGGGCTGGGATGAATCCAGAGGTGGGAAAGCATTGGTTAAGAGCCATGTGTGCCACAGGGCAATAAGTGGTTTGGTGGCAGCCTGATCTTGTCCTCCGCTTGGTTCAATCTATCCTTTAACAGGGAGTTTCTCAGCTGTGGAGTTGGAATCTTGATAATCAAGATTGTTTTTTCCTAAGGAAGTGTATTAGTTCTGGTTGCGTCAGTCACACAAGGCTATCATGAAACCTGAGAACTGTCCGGAGTTAAAAAGTCTATGCCCATTTTGAAGAATCAAAGATTCTTCAAAATTAAACTTTGGTGAAATTTCTAACTTTGTAGCCTTCCTAACTGGGGAAAAGAAATACAATCTTTTAAATTAAATTTAAAAAATTAAAAGGTCAAGAGGAAGAAGAGGAGCCCTTTTTGGAGGCCAACATGGAACGATTAGAAAGGTCAGCATGGGACAGGGAATATGTTCATGGATGCCAGTGTGGAGAGCACAGAGGTGTGCCTGGCACACAATAGGAGTCTACTATATGTTTGCATGGTGGGATGGAAGATGTCCTAGCACAGAGAGAGCACCGGAGGTTAGAAGAGCCAGTGGATTCACTCATTTGAAGATCACTGCTTCCTTTATGGAGAGGAGCATTGCTGCAGGGTGCCAGGGGCAGTCAGAGGTTTGCACAGCTCCGAATTATGATGAGTGATGACAGGAATTCATTCAAAATTTAGTGATGCTGAGAAGGCTGAGGAAGACTTCCATGGCAAGGGAGGCCAAGAGAGGGGGTTTATTTTTACTTTTGGATCGGTAGATACTCGGTCTTGTGTGTGTAGACAGGAAAAGAAATGCACAGGAACATGTCAGCTTGCAGAGCACATAAGAGGAGATATAGGGTAGTGGACGCTGCCTGGAGGCAGGACTCCAGTTACTGGGGAGGGCCTATGCCTGTGAACTAAAGGGTAAACCATGCTCTGCTGGATGGGATGTGGTGGTTGATAGGACAGTTACACAGCTGCCTTGGGGCCAGATGCTTCCTAAAGATCAGGACTGACATAAAGGTGGCACCTCCATGCCTGGTGACATGATTTTTTTCTGAACTTTTTGGAGAGGGCAGACATATAACTCCATCAGAGCTATTAAGCACTCTGAATTTGACAGGTTTGTAGATAAGGTAAAGAGAGAAACCAAGGAGTAAAGAAACCATTGTTTATAAGTCTTTAAAGGACATGGCCCAATCCCTTCACGTCCATGCCTGGTGACATGTCTTATTGCACAGCTTTATAGGTGACTCTCCAGGGCCCCAGAAATGAGTGTATCTGCACACTTTCACACAGCTCTAGTCTTAAGGAATGGGGGACCACAGGCCTCCTGTGTCCTAGCTGATAGTTGTTTTTTTCTTTTCAGTTCTAGCATTCCAAAAACAGGAGGAACTTCTAGTATAGGGGTCACAGGTATCAATAGGGGCCAGAGAAGTCAAATAAATCAGTAAGATCAGATGGGGCATTACAAATTGAGTGGTAGGCAACCTAGTTGCATGTTAAATAGGTTGGAATAGTTTTTACTTCACAAAGAAATTTTTTCTGGTTTTTCTTGAAACATACCTCCCTTTCATTACTTTTATCTTTATTTTTTATTTTTATATGTTTGATAGAGATCTGGATAGAGGTACATTCTATCTATTTTGACAAATCCAGAGTCCACATATAATACTCAGGGCAACTTGTACTTAGCCGCAGTGCCTGAGAGCAGCAGAGCAGACCTGGGGCCACCTGGGAGTTCCTGTCCTTAATACAGCAGTGCCACTCTTCAGCCCTGGCTGTCCCAGTTCATGAGAACCTCCCCACTTTAAAACTGGTGACTCATTCTTATTTCTATAAACACATTGTACACAACAGACAAAGCATGCCTGCAAGCTAAACCCAGCCTCACCCTCAATTTTCCCAGGTGCTGAGGACCAGGGAGAGAGGGGGCTCTTGAGGCCACTAGTGTTGTTCACTGAATAGTATTAGGAAAATTTCATGGCTTTATCATTATTTCGTGTTTAGTATAAAGCCATTTTTGAAACTAGTTAGTCTTATTCATTTACTTTATAGGAAGTGAAAAGTAACATTTTCTTGAAATGTCCACGATATGCCAGTATATGTGTGTGAATTGAGCTTCTTATTCTGTCCCCACCAGCACTGGCCTGTGTTTGTGGAGGTTAAAGACCTGTTGACGTTGGTGCCACCCCTAGTGGGCCTGAAGGGGAACCTGGAGATGACACTGGCGTCACGACTCTCTACAGCTGTAAGTAGATATCTGGATATCTGGGCCACCTACCTGTAGGGAAGGACATCTCCATACCACCAGGTGTCCCTGAAGTAGCTAGTAGGTTGGTGGGTTGAACTCTCTGAAAAGACAAGTGTTAGGTTTTTTTCTGTCATGATGCTCTATCTGGTCACTCTTCCTAGCCTATCCTATTTTTCCATGGCCAGGCATATCTATTGGTGAGATGGGGCCAGCTCCCCTGTGCCCTGATTTTCTCATTTAACTTAATGTCAGGTAGGGCTCTGAGTCCCTGTGCCCAAGTCTGCCCCTGCTCAGCCGCCTGGACCCTGCTCCACACATTCACAGTGAAGACGTAATGAGCACCGCAGGCTTGATGGAGGATTGAATGCTATTAACTATCTCTGTGAGGGGGTGGATATTCTCCAGAGGGCCTCTTTGAATGCCCTGCAGTCAGAGGTATTTTCCTTTGGGCTCTAACGTGGTTTCTAGCTTTGCCACACTTCTCACCTCTCCCAGCTATTCCAGGAATTGATTCTTTTCCTCTTCTCTGATGCCCATTTGATATCCAGTATGTGAAAAAAGTTTGTGGCAAATGAAGTGTGGCATGTTCAAGAAACCGAGAGAAGAGCTGAAGTGCAGAGGGCAAAGGATGGGGGCTGCTTGGAACAGGGGGCTGGAGAGAGAGGTGACGGATGGTCAGCTGTTCATGTCCAAATCTTTGGGGGCTGTTGTTCAGCTCACCTGTGAATGTTACCTACATGGAAGAGGTTTTTACAGATGTAGTTAAGTTAAGGACCTTGACATGGGAGAGCATCATGGATTACCCCAATGTCATCAAGGGTTCTTATAAAGAGGAGGCAGAGGGAGGTTTCAGACAGAAGAGAAGGCCCATGAGAAACAGTACAGGGAGAGGATGCTCTGCCATTGTCTTTGGAGATGGAGAAAGAACTACAAGCCAAAAAATGTAGCTCCACCTGCTGGAAAAAGCAAAAGAACAGATTCTCCCCTAGAGCTTCTGGAGGGAACAAGGCCCTGCTGACATTTTGATTTTAGCCCCATAAGACTCATTTCAGACCCTTGGCCTCCAGAACTATAAGAGAATAAATTTCTGTTGTTTTGAGCCACTAAATTTGCAATAATTTGTTGTAGCAATAATAAAGAACTGACCATGAGGCTATATCATGTAGAGCCCTGTAGGATCTTGAAATATTTCAAGCAGCAAGTAGTGACATGATGCAGACATGCACACACACACATATACATGCATGCCCATATATGCACATACACACACACAATTATATTGGTCAGTGTTTGGGAGGGGAAAAAATAATGTTGGCTATCTCTGCCATATTGGCATTTCAGGTGGTACATTTTTATTTCATAATGCTTGACTGCATTTTAAACACTTTCCTGCAATGATCATATCTTAGTCTTGTATTTCTTTTAAAATACATAAAATATGGAGGGGAAAATGATTAGTATAATTCATTACAGTGGTCTATCCAGGAACAGCCCCATTATCATCACAATAGAACCTTTAAAGGCATTCAATACTCATTCTTAATTTTTTGTAATCATTGTATTAAGATATAAATTATTGCAATAAAAACTCACAAATTTTACATGTATAGATCAGTGACTTTTGACAAATTTATCTGTTTGTCTGTCTGTCTGTCTATCTTTCTATCTATACACCCATGGAATTACTACCCCAACTGAAATATAGAATATTTCCATCTCCCCTCATTTCATTTTACAGTTAGTTCAGTCTCTCCCACTACTCCATCCTGGCAGTCCGTGATTCAGTTCCAATCAGTTTCTCTTTCAACACCCATTCATGATTTTAAAAAATACTCAGTGCACCTTGAAAGAGAAGAATATTTTATTTATATTGTTCTGGATGTTTTAGCTGATGTAATAAGCCATGGAAAGCAAATGAGAGCCTTAAATATTGGAAAGGAGGAGAAAAACTTAGTATTGATATGCTTATCTCCCCAGAAATCTCTAAGCAAATCACCTGTTAAAACTAATAACCTCAGTATAGTGACCCTTTTTAAAAAAAAAGATTTTTATTAAAATGTACCTAACACAATATTATATTAGTTCCAGGTATACACCATATTTATTCAACATTTATATACCTAAAGAAGTGATCACTATGATAAGTCTAGTAACCATCTAACACTACAATGCTATCACAATATTATTGACTATATTCCTTATGCTGTACACCACATCCCCATGACTTTTGTTTTATGCCTGGAAATTTGAACCTCTTATTCTCCTTCACCCTTCTCCCCCACCCCCTACTTTTTAAATTTTTCAATTACAGTTAACATTCAATATTATTTTATATTAGTTTCAGGTATATGCCACAGTGGTTAGACATTTATGCATTTTGCAAAAGGATCCCCCTTATTAGTCTAATACCGACCTGCCACTATACATAAGTTATCACATTTTTTACTATATTGCCAATGCTTTTCTTTACATCCCCATGATTATTTTATAACTGCCAATTTGTACTTCTTAATCCTTTCACCTTTTATACCCCACCCCACAACCTTCCTCCCATCTGGCAACCAGCACCTCATTCCCTACATCTATTAGTCTATTAGTCTGTTTCTGTTTTATTTGTTCATTTATTTTGTTCTTTAGATTCCATAACATATAAGTGAGATTATATGATATTTGTCTTTCTCTGTCTGACTTATTTCACTTAGCATAATACCTTCCTGGTCCATTCATGTTGTTGCAAATGGTAAGAGTTCATTCTTTTTATTGGCCAAGTAATATTCCTTTGTATATATGTTCCACAATTTCTTCATTCAGTCTATTGATGGGCGCTTAGGTTGCTTCCATATCTTGGCTATTGTAAATAATGCTAATAATGTTGAAATGAACATAGGAGTGAATATATCTTTTCGAATTAGTGGTTTGGATTTCCTTGGGTAAATACCCAGAACTGTAATTGCTGGGTCAGAAGGTAGTTCAATTTTAAATTTTTGAGGAACCTCCATACTGTTTTCCATAGTAGCCACACCAATTTGCAATCTCCACATTTTCACCAGCACTTGTTGGTTTTTGATTTATTGATGATGATAGCCATTCTGACAGGTGTGAAGTGATATCCCATCGTGGTTTTAAATTGCATTTCTCTGATGATTAGTGATGTCAAGCATCTTTTTATATGTCTGTTGGCCATCTGCATGTCCTCTTTGAAGAAATGTCTATTCAGGTCCTCTGCCCATTTTTTTTAATTGGATTGTTAATTTTGGGGCAGTTAAGTTGTGTGAGGTTTCTTTTTTTTATAAATTTTGAGTATTAACCCCTTCTCCCATTCAGTAGGTTGTCTTTCCATTTTGTTGATGGTTTCCTTTGCTGTGCAAAACCTTTTCAGTTTGATGTAGTCCCATTTGTTTATTTTTATTTTGTTTCTCTTTCCTGAGGAGACATATCAGAAAAAATATTACTGGGAGAAGTTTCAGAGAATTTACTGCCTATGTTTTCTTCTAGGAGTTTTATGTTTTCAAATCTTACATTTAAATCTTTAATTCATTTTGAGTTTATTGTATATGGTGTAGGAAGGTGGTCCAGTTTCATATTTTTGCACATATCTGTCCAGTTTTCCCAACACCATTGGGAAACAACAACAACAACAAAGAAGAATAGACTGTCTTTACCCACTGTATATTCTTGCCTCCTTTGTCATAGATTAATTGACAGCATACGCATGAATTTATATTCTGTTCCATTGATCTATATGACTGTTTTTATGCCAGTACCATGCCATTTGATTACTATAGTATCAGGTTATGTGATACTTCCAACTTTGTTCTTCTTTCTTAAGATTGCTGTGGCTATTTGGGGTCTTTTGTGGCTTCATATAAATTTTAGAATTATTTGTTCTAGTTCTGTGAAAAATGCCATTGGTATTTTGATAGGGATTACACTGAATCTATAGATTGCTTTGGGTTGTATGGACATTTTAGCAGTGTTAATTCGGACTATCCATGAACATGGTGCATGCTTCCATTTATTTGTATCTTCTTCAATTTCTTTCTTTAATGTTTATAGTTTTCCAAGGACAATTCTTTTATCTCTTCAGTTAAATTTATTCCTAAGTATTTTATTTTACTTTATTTTATTTTTATTTTTTTAAATATAGAGAATATTTCACGAATTTGCTTGTCATCTTTGCACAGGAGCTGTGATACTCTTCTCTGTATCATTCCAATTTCAGTATATATGCTGCCGAAGTGAGCACTGTTTTATTTTATTTTTGATGCAATAGTAAATGGGATTGTTTTCTTAGTTTCTTTTTCTGATAATATGCTATTGGTATATAGAAATGCAACTGATTTCTGAATATTAATTTTGTACCTTGCTCTTTTACTGACTTCATTTATCAGTGCTAACAGTTTTTTGGTGGAATTTTTAGGGTTCTCTATATATAGTATGATGTCATCTGCAAATGACAGTTTTACTTCTTCCTTTCCAGTTTGGATGCCTTTATTTTATTTTCTTGTTTGATTGCTATGGCTACAACTTCCAATACTATGTTGAATAAAAGTGGTGAAAGTGGACATCCTTGTCTTGTTCCCGCTCTCAAGGATACTTTTAGCTTTTCCCCATTGAGTCTAATATTAACTATGGGTTCATCATAGATGGCTTTTTTGTTGTTGTTAACTTGTGTTCCTTCTATTCCCTCTTTGCTGAGAGTTTTTATCATAAATGGATGTTGGATTTTGCCAAAGCCCTTTTCAGCATCTATTGATATGATTATATATTTTTTATCCTTCATTTTGTGTATGTGGCATAGCACATTAATTGATTTGCAGATACTGAACCGATCGTGTATCCAAGGAATAAATCCTACTTGATCATAGTGTATGATATTTTTAATGTATTGCTGAATTCAGTTTGCTAATATTTTGTAGAGAATTTTTGCAGCTATGTTCAATAGGATATCAGCCTATAGTTTTTCTTTTCTTTTTTCTTTCTTTTTTTTTTTTTGTAATGTCTTTGGCCTTGGAATCAGAGTAATGGTGGCCTCATAAAATGAGTTTGGGAACCCTTCATCCTCTTGAATTTTTTGAAATAGTTTGATAGGAGAAGGATAGGTGTTAATTCTTTGAATGTTTGATAAAATTCACCTGTGAAATTATTCAGTCCAGGACTTTTGTTTGTGTGGAGTTTTATTATTATTATTATTATATTATTATTATTATTGATTTGATTTTGTTCGTAGTAATCAGTCTGTTCAGATTTTCTGTTTCTTCTTGAGTCAGTCTTGGAAAATTATATCTCTCTAGGAATTTATCATTTCTTTCAGGTTGTCAAATATGTGAGCAAGTAATAATTCACAGTATTTTCTTATAATACTTGGCATGTCTGTGGTGTCAGTTATGACTTCTCTTTAATTTCTGATTTTATTTATCTGGGTCCTTTCTTTTTCCTTAATGAGTCTGGTTAAGGGTTTATCAATTTTGTTTATATTTTCAAAGAACCAGCTCTTGGTTTCATTGATCATTTGTATTGATTTTTAGACTCTATTTTGTTTATTTTTGCTCTAGTCTTTATTATTTATTTACTTCTACTCACTTTGGGTTTTGTTGGCTATCCTTTTTCTAGTTCCTTTAAGTGTAAGGTTAGATTGTTTATTTGAGATTTTTGTTGTTTATTGAGGTAGACCTGTATTACTGAGATTTTCCCTCTTAGGACTGCTTTCGTGCTGTCCCATAGATTTTGGATCACTGTGTTTTCATTTTCATTTGTCTCAAGGTATCTTTTGACTTCTTCTTTGATCTCATTGCTAACTCAATCATTGTTTAGTAGCATGTTATTTAGCCTCCATATAATGTGTATGCTTTTCAGGTTTTTTTCTTGTAATTAATTTCTGGTTTCAGAACATTGTTTTCAGAAAAGGTGCTTGGTATGATTTCAGTCTTTTAACGTTTATTGAGACTTGTTTTGTGGCCTGACATGTTTTCTGTCTTGGAAATGTTCCATGTGCACTTGAAAAGAATGTATAGTCTGCTGCTTTGGTGTGAAATGCTCTAAAAATATCAATTAAATCTATCGATTTGATGTGTTATTTAAAGCTGTTGTTTCCTTGTAGATTTTCTGTCATGAAGATCTATCCCTTGATGTCACTGGAGTGTTAAAGTCCCATACTGTGACTGTATTATTGTCTATCTCTCCCTTTGTGTCAGTTAATATGTTTTACGTGTTTAGGTGCTCCTGTGTTTGGTGCACAAATGTTTACTGGGGTTATATGCTCTTGCTGGATTGATTCCTTTTTCATTATGCAGTGTCCTTCTTTGTCTCTTATTATAGCCTTTGTTTTAAAGTCTGTTTTTTCCTGATATTAGTATTGCTACCCCAGCTTTTTATTGTTTGTTTTGTTTTTCACTTAAATTAAATTTCTTTTCCATTCCTTCATTTTCAGTCTGTGTATATCTTTAGATCTGAAGTGTGTCCCTTGTAGACAGCATATGTATGGGGGTCTTGTTTTCTTATTTATTTAACTATCTTATGTCTTTTGATTGGAGCACTTAATCCATTTACATTTAAAATGACTATAGTTATGTAGTTATTGCCATTTTATTATTCATATTGATGTTTACTTCCTCTCTTTTTTAAAAGAAGTTTCTTTAACATTTCTTGTTTACTGGTTTGATGGTAATGAATTTCTTCAGCTTCTTCCTGTCTGGGAAGCTCTTTCTCATCTCTTCTTCCATTTTAATTGTTAGCATTGCTGGGTAGCCCAGTCTTGTTGTAGTTTCTTGCTTTTCATTACTTTGAAAACTTCATGCCAGTCCCTTCTGGCCTGCAAAGTTTCTGTTGAGAAATCAGCTGACAGTCTCCTAGGACTCCCCTGTAGGTAACTACTGCTTTTCTCTTGCTACTTTTAAGTGTCTCTTTGTTTTTAACCTTTGACATTTTAATTATGACATATTTTGGTGTGTGCCTCTTTGGATTTATCTTGTTTGGGACTCTGTACTTCCTGGACTAGTATGTCTGTTTTCTTCACCAGAGTAGGGAAATTTTCAGTCATTATTTTTTCAGATAAATCTTCAATTCCGTGTTTTCTTTCTTCTCCTTTGGGTACCCCTATGACATGAATGTTGTTATGCTTGATGTTGTCCCAGAGGCTCCTTAAACTATTTTCATTCTTTTTAAAATTATTTTTTCTTTTTGCTTTTCAAATTGGGTGTTTTCTGCTACCTTGTCTTCTAAATTGCTGGTTCAGTCCTGTGCTTCATGTAATTTGCTGTTGATTTCTTATAGTGTATTTTTTATTTCAGTTATTGTAGTCTTTTATTCTTACTGGTTATTTTTTATGGTTTCTATGTCCTTTTTTATGTTTACTATCTCTTTGTTGAAGTTTCACTACTAAGTTTCTTAAGCATCCTTATAACCAGTGTTTTGAACTCTGTATCTTGTAGATTGCTTGCCTCCATTTCATTTAGTTCATTTTCTGGAGATTTTTCCTGTTTTTTCACTTGGGACATGTTTTTTTGTTTCATCATTTTGGCTGCTTCTCTTTGTTTATTTATATATATTAGGTGGATCTGCTATGTCTCCCAGTTGGCACGGTAGCCTGTGGGGCCCAGTGGCGCAGTTTCTCTTGTCACCTGATCCTGATGTTCTAGTAGTGCCCCCTATACTGGGTTGTATATGTCTTATTGTTGTAGTTTAGCCTTGATTGCTGTTGTCCCATCAATGGATTAGATTGAGCCTAAGACTTACTGGCTTTGAGGATCAGCCACAACCACAGGGTACAAGCTGTTATGCAGGGGCTTACTCCACAGAGCGGGATTCTCCCCAGCAGGCTCTGGTGCCTGCCAAGACCACCCTTTGGGTTTGTAACTTGTAGGGCTAATCAAGTGGTGTTCTGTTGTGGTTTGAAGCCAACCACCACGTATGCTGGTTCTGGTACCTTTGGGGAGGGGCTTTTGTGAAGCCCAAAGTCAGCCACTGCCTGTGACTAGTCCAGGGCCATCTGATAGGGGCTACAGAGTGATCCACCATTGGTCGCTGGTTGCTGTCTGTGCTGAATCTGGAGGTTTGTGGGAGAGGCCATGCTGCAGACCAAGGTTAGCTTTTACCCGTACTGGGCCTGAGGCCCGCAGCATAGGCCCAGTGTACCCTGAGGCCTTCCACTGCCTGCTTGCTTTCCATAAAGCATCTGATGAAAGAGCCTAGGGTAGTACGGAATTTAGGTGGGGCAGGGTATCAGAGTCACCACTGTAGGAGAGTGGTGTTGAATGAGTTAATGCAGATTCAAATTTGAGTTAATGCAGATTCAGATTTGATGCCAGTTTTGAGACTGGGGCCACTCCACAAAAGGCTCAGAGCACACTGAGGTCAGCCTCCCTGGGACCTGCAGACCTTCAAAAGTTATCCAAGCAAGACTAGTGTGGACCAACACCAACTGTCCACAGGTTGCTGAAACAGCCTCTGGCAGTACACAAATTAGGTGGTGCAGGGTCTCAGGAAGTCACCAATATGGGTCGAGTGGTATTCAGCAGGTTAATGCAGATTCAGAAATGGTATCAGTGCTGAGTTTGGAGCCACTTTGTAAAAGTTTCAAGAGCACATCAAGCCTAGCTTCCATCTGTTTGAGGCCTGCACACTGGCAAGAGTTGTTCAAGAAGGACTGCAGCATGGGCCAATACCATCTGCAGCAGCCTTGAAAAAGCCTCTGGTGGTGTGCAGGTTGGGTGGGGTGGAGTCCCAGGAGTCACTAGGGAGTAGTGAGCAACACTCACCAGGCCAATGAAAACTCAGGTTTGGTCATGTTGGGGGAGGGCTGAATACAGAACAATGGCGGCTTTCCCTCCAGCCCTCACCCTGAAGCCACACATTCAGTGTCTCTCTATATGTCTCTGGTACCTCCTGAGCTGCTGTTTCTCTGCTGGAACACAAGGTGAGTGCCTGAAAGTGAGAGAGTCTATGTGGGGGTCCTTTAAAAGGACATCTGGGTTTCCAGCCATCCTCCATCTCACCTGGATGGATGAAATCCCCACTGGTTTTTATAGCCAGATGCAACACTGGAGTTCTCTTCCAGCACTAGTGCTCTGGGATTGGGAGCCCATTGTGAAGTTGGGACCCCTTGCTCTTCAGGGGGACCTCTGTAGCCAAGATATCCCTCCCAATTCTCGACTGCTACACATGGGTGCAGGGCCAGCCCCTTTCACATCCCACCGCTCCTACCAGTCTCCAGGTGGCCTCTTCTTTATATCCTTAGTCATAGGACTTCTATTCAGCTAATCTTTGGATTGTTCTCCAGGTTGATTGTTCTGTATTTTAGTTGTAATTTTAATGCAGTCATGGGAGGAGGCAAGCACAGCATATACCTACTCCACCTTCTTGACCAGAACCTCCAGAATCAAAGTGACCCAGTTTTAAAATATCTAGATGAAATTTGAAATATACATTTATATATATATATGTATTTATATATTTTCATACCCACTAAAATAATCATTAAAATATAATTGGAAAAGAGATACATTTGAAACTACTACCTTATTTTAAAGCATCTTCAGACTAAGGCCTCAAATAGAAATCTGTAGGACCTATGCAAATAAAACAAAACTCTATAAAGGGAAATATAGATTTGTTAATACAAATATGAAGTTCTTGACTAGGAAAAGTCAATGTTGCAAAGTTATCAGTTCTTCTGGTTTTAGTTTATAAAATTAATATAATTACAATTAATATGCCAAAAGGACTTAGGGAAACATTTGACAATATTAGTATATCTGGAGGAATGAGTGAGAATAGCCAAGAAAATATTGGTAGGAAAAAAAGAAATTTGACTAATGGCGAAATTTGACTTCAAGATTTTAAAATTTAACCTAAAGGCATAGTAATTAAAATATTTTGCAACCAGTCTCAATTGAAATTTGTCATAAAACAAAAGAGAATATCTAGAAATAAGCTTAGATATATATGAATGTAATCTTATATAATAATTCTGGTATTTTAAATCAGTAAAAAATGTATGAATTATTAATAAATGGTTCTGAGATAATTGTTTTTTCCTTAGAAATGTTTTCTTTAATTCATGTCATACATAAATATATATTTTGAAAGACTGAATAATTTAAAGTAAAGTGTGATACCAGAAAAACATATCAGTATTTTTAGAATCTAGTTACAAGAAATGCTTTTTAAGTAGTGGAACAATGCAGAATTCATAAAGGAAAATTGATGGCTTTGTCTCAATTAAATTGGAGGCTATGTAATAATTTGTTCTAGTTTCCTAGGGCTGCCTATAACAAAGTACCACAAACTAAGTGTCTTAAACAATAGAAATGTATTGTCTCAAAGTTCTGAAGTTTATAATTTCAAGATCAAGGTATTGACCAGGTTGATTCCTTCTGAGGCTGGGAGGAAGACTCTGTTCCATACCTTTCTCCTACCTTCTGGTTGTTTGCTGGCAGTCTTTGGTGTTCTTTGGCTTGTAGATACATCACTCCCATCTCAATCTTTTATCTTCACATAAAGGTCTCCCTCTGTTCCTGTCTGTTTCCAAATTCCCCCTTTCGATAAGGACAGTGGTCTTATTGGACTAGACACTGACCTTACTCTACTATGACCCCATCCTAACTAATTACATCTGCAACAACCCTATTGCCAAATAAAATCACATGCCAAAGTGCTAGGGTTAGGACTTAAAATTCTTTTGGGGGAACACAATTTTACCCATAACAATTTCCTCGGCGTATATTTTAAAAGGGAATAACCAAAAGGGGGAAAAAGTTATATAAAATAACAGAGAGATTGTATCTTCAAATAACTATGAAGCTCTTACATCAAAGATATGACCTTTTTTTTAGGGTTTATCAGTGTGAAAATAAATGAGAATATAAATCAATATAGAAAAAATTCTCAATCATTGTTAGTCATCAGTGGATATTCATTAACTGATACTATTTTATTTCATATCAGGTTGGCTCAAGACTATGAATGTGTCCACAGTTGGCAATAGTGTGGGGAATGAGAATTCTCAGGTATTAATGCTGACAAGCATACTTTGGTATAGGTTTTTAAAAGGTCAATTTATAAAACTGTAAATATATGTAAACCCTTTACCCAGAAATTGTTTCTGTTACTTTTCCTAAAGAAACAGATGTACACAGAAATCTCAGTACAAGAATGTTCTTACATAGTTTTTTTCTACTTTTTATTTTGAAATAACTGTAGATTCACAGGAGGTTGCAGACTGTATAGAGAGGACCTTTGTATTCTTCTCCCATTTTTCCCTTAATGTTTATATCTAAGGTTAACTATCATACATTACCAAATCCAGGCAATTGACATTGGCACATGTACGTGTAGAGTTAGTTCTGTGTTGTTTTATTGTGAGTAGATTCCTAAAACCATCACCACAATCAAGATACAGAGCTGTTCCTCACCACAATGATCCTTCAGGCTACCTCTTTATAGTCTCAGCCACCCCCTCTTCTCTCCCATCATCTCTAATCTCTGGCAACCACTGTTATGTTTTATTGACCTTTACATTTTTATTGATTTAAGAATGTTACATAAACAAAATCTTATAATATGTGACCTTTTGAGAGTGCTTATTTTCACTTGGCATAATGTCCTTGAAAGCAATCCAATTTGTTGTGTATATCAATAAATTTCATTGTTATTATGCCTACGTAGTATTCCATGGTATGGATATACCACTGTTTGTCTAATTATTCACCTGTTGGAGGACATTTTGGTTGTTTACAGTTTTTGACTATTACAAATAAAGCTGCCATGAACATTAGTGTAGAGGTTTTTGTGTAGAGGTTTTTGTATAGAACAAGTTTTCATTTCTCTGGTTTCTTTAGGAATGAGATTGCTGGGTGGGATAGTAGCATTTGTTTAGTTTTAAATGAAACTGCCAGAAAATTTTATATATTCTCACCAACAGTTTTGAGATATCCAGTTTTGCTTACCAATAGTTTGTATTTTCTAGTTTTTATCATAGCTGATATAATAAGTGAGTAGTGAAATCTCATCCATGTGTTAATTTGCGTTTCCCTAATGACTAAATACGTTCAATATTTTTTCATGTGATTATTCACCATTTAGAAATCCTTTTAAAATTCTATTACTATTTTTATTGTTGAGGATTTTTCTCTGCAACTTTTATTTATTTTTTATGGTGACATTGGTTAACAAAATCCAGTAAGTTTCATCTGTACACTTTAACAATAAGGCATATGTATATTTACACTGTGTGTTCCTCCCATAGTTAGATTTCTTTCTCTCATCACATTCATTTATTTTAGCTTTTGAGGTCAAATTCATAAAATCCTCTTTAAGCCCAAGGACCTAGAGTTTAGTTCTTATGTTTTCTTCTATGCATTTTATCGTTTCAGGTCTTATATACAGGTCCTTAATCCATTTTGAGTTAATTTTGGTGTGTGGTGATAGACAACAGTCTAGTTTCATTCTTTTGCAGGTGGCTTTCCAGTTTTTTCATCACCATTTATTGAAAAGTCTTTCCTTTCTCCACTGTATGTTTTTGGCTTTTTTGTCAAAAATTATTTGCGCACATAGATATGGGTTTACTTCTGGACTCTCGATTCTGTTCCACTGGTCCGTGTGTCTGGTTTTTCTGCCAATACCATGCCGTATTGATGACTGTCGCTTTGTAGTATAATTTAAAGTCAGGCAGAGTGATGCCTCCAGCCTCGTTCTTTTTTCTCAGGATGGCTTTGGCGATTCAGGATCTCTTGCGCTTCCATACAAATCTGATGATTTTTTTCTATTTTTTTTTTAAATAATGATGAGATTTTTATGGAGATTGCATTAAATCTGTATAATGCATTAGGTAATATGGTTATTTTAACTATGTTGATTTTTCCAATCCAAAAACACAGATACCTTCCCATTTATTTGTATATTTTTCAACTTCTTTTAATAGGGTCTTATAGTTTTCATTATATATGTCCTTCACATGTTATGTTAGATTTATTCCTAGATATTTTATTCTTTTCGTTGCAATTGCAAAAGGAATGATTTTTTTCACTTCTTTTTCTGACACTTCATCATTATTAGAGTATAGAAATGCTATGGATTTTTTAACGTGGATTTTGTGTCCAGAAATATTACTGTATTTGCTTATAGTTTCTAGCAGTGTTCTTGTGGAATCTTTAGGGTTTTCTATACAGAGAATCTTGCATCCACAACTAGTAACATTTTGACTTCTTCGTTTCCTATTTGTATGCCTTTTATAGCTTCCTCTTGCCTGATTGCACTCACTAGGACTTTCAATATTATATTGCATAAGAGTGGTGATAGTGGACAGCCTTGCCTTGTTCCTGATCTTGGAAGGAAGGTTTTTAGTTTTTCACCATTAAGTATAATGATAGCTGAAGGTTCCTCATATATGACCATTATTATATGAAGGTACTTTCCTTCTGTACTGAATTCCTTAAGTGTTTTGATCATAACTGGATGCTTTATGTTATCAAAGGCTTTTTCTGCATCTATTGATATGGTTATATGATTCTTATTTTTTAATTTGTTTATGTGATGTATCATATTAATCGATTTGCATGTGTTGAAACATCCCTGTGTCTCTGGGATGAAGAATTGATCGTGGTGTATAATCTTTTTAATATATTGCTGTATTCAGTTCGCTAGTATCTTAGGATTATTGCATCTGTGTTCATGAGAGATAGTTGTGTGTGTGTGTGTGT
>PVKZ01005778.1:0-46353 GCA_004027375.1 Macroglossus sobrinus
TTACAGATTAGCTGCCTGTTTTCTGAAGGTTAACTAACACACAGAGTTTCTGTTCTTTTAAGATTAGCTTCCAGCTTGCTGAAGATTAGCTGAAGGTCTGCCAAAAAAGTCTGCCTGACAGCAGGTCTGCGACCCCATCAGTCATGCCACATTCCTCCCACCCCATCCCCTGATTAGCCGCTCACTTGCCCACAAGTATTCACCCTGCTTTAGTGTGTGTATATATATCCCCGTTTTTTTCAATAAAGTTTGAGGCTTGATCAGAATACTGTCTTGCCTCCGCTCCTCTTTCTCGCCCATTTTCTTTCAGGTTGGATCCTCCTCGCCGCCCTCACGAATAACTAGGTCCTGCGGGTCGGGACAACAGAAGTCTGGCTTTTACACAGATGCCACTTATAGTTTTGAAATAAATTACGAGGGGGCACTAATATTAGAAGTGAAATCCCTCCCCTGGCCTGCATACTCATGTACATTACCTCCTAGTGATGACCCTCCCAGGTCTCCTGTGTTGAGCTCACATACCACAGAATCAGCCTACCCAAAGCCTACTTGGATGCGTTTTTTTCGTAGTTATTTGCTCAACGGGTGTGTTATTTGACATGTAAATATCTTTCCAGGGGAAATAAATGCTCAAGGCTTTGAACAGTCTTTATTAAAACAGAAAGAGTGGTAAATTCCAGCCCTGCGTAGGGGGTCTGAGGCAGACCCACACTTCCACAGGGAAGGACAGCCTCCCAGGGAGCAGCGCCACCAGCCCGTGTCCCGGAAGTTGTTCATTAGATTGACTCAGAAAGAGTTCCTGGAGAGTCAGAGGAGTGGGGATGCCGCCACTCCTCGGGGACCCAGAAACCTGATTTGGGGGTCAAGAGGACATCCTGACATCTGGTGACTATGCCATGTGACCTTGACAAGGTCCATCACTCTCTGAGCTTCAGAGTCCTTGGCAGTCAAGTGAAGCCAGTACCAGGGATGCGGCGGGATGTGCTCCTGGAGGGGCCTGTGTTGACCTCTGACTTTGAGGCATCAAGTAAGCACCTGCAGACATGGTCAGTGTCACCAACCCACATACTGCCCTCATCTCTGGGTGTCTCCTGAGTGTGCAGCTCTGCTCAGCTCCTGGTTCCCATCACCCTCTCTATATATTCATTCTTTCATTGATTCCCTCCTTCCTTCTTTCATTTCCACAGTCATTCTGTTCCCCACTAAACAGCCAAAAAAATATTGATAATACCCAAGTCAGTCCAAGGCCCCGTTGTACTCAGGTTCCCTCTTCACTCACAGAGGCAAAGCCCTCCCTGTAGCCTTCAGGGCCCTGATCATTGCTTGTCATCTTATTGGCCTCAGCTCTTCCTGGGCTCCCTGCCACTTAGTTGGCTCCAGGCACACTCCTGCCCCAGGGCCTTTGCACTGCTGTGCTTTCTGCCCGGCTCACTCTTTCTGCTTCAAATCTTTGCACCAACAGTTTCATCTCATAGAAGCCTTCCCTGACCAGCCTATTCTCATTTGCAGCATTGGTCCTTCCCCAGGCATGGTATTGCTATTCACAGTGCATGTCACTGTCTGTCAGACTTGGTTTATTGTCATGTGCGCCACTGCAGGCAGGCCTGACTCAGGGCAGGTCCTACAGCCCAGGAGTTCTGCTTGCCTGCCCCTGGTTGACCTGAATTATTTCTACCCAGCCGTGAGAGACTTGGCATTCAATTTAAATAGAGGGCTCCTTTCAGTCTGCTGTTGCTGCAGCAGCGCCCTGAGCCTGGGACAGCCCCAGAGGATTGTGCTCCATTGTGCACAACCAGCTCTTGAGGTAGACTATGCTCTGTCCCCTTATTGTCAACGCCCGGAGTTTAGTAGGCCCAGCTCAGGGCCCTGCCCTGCCAGATGCCCAACTGATTTAACGTGAATGGAGTGCAGCGCCTCTGCCCTGTGGACTGGGGACTGCTAGCCCCATTCTCTCCCTTCGGCACTTTGTAGTTGGCACTACCCAAAATCAAGCCCCCAAGCCTATTATCTTTCAGAGACAGAGACAATAACAGCCTGGTTTGTGCCTGCCAGGCCAATCCATGGTTGTCCTCTCAAGAGTGCCCTTGACCCTTTTGCATCATCCTAGCTGCTTAAAACTTGGGAGATGCCATCTCAGAACACAGCTTATGGGTGTATGGCCTTACAGGGCCACCACCTCCCAGGGAAGTGAGTGCTTTAACCCACAGGCCACCATACGAATGTCCCTATGATCTCAAGCTTCACATTAAACATGAGTCATTTATTCAGTCACATCATCCATCCAGCAGCAAACAGTCTCCAAGCAGGTGCTCTTTGCCGGGTTCTGCTCTGCTCTGCATAGTGGGAATAGAACAGAGCCGTGCTCTGATGTATCTGACCTCACCTTTCCAAGGCTTGTATTCCTCCTCTGTGAAATGCAAAAAATAATATTGGCTTCTCTTGTGAGTAGTCAATGAGGCAGGTATAGAATGAGAACAATAGCCTTTTTCTGTAAAGGGCCAGATAGAAAATATTTTAGTCTTTGTGGATCATGGTCTCTGTCATCGCCGTTCAATTCTGCAGATGTCTTAGCCATGAGCAATATGTAAATAAGTGGGTGTGGTTGTTTCAATGAAAACTTACAAAAACGGATGGTGAGCTGGATATGGATGGCCCATGGACCACCGTTTACTGATCCAGGTGTAGAGTGCCTGTGACATGTATAGAATAAGAGGCAATTGTTACTGTAATCATGACTGATGACGACGCCTCCTCCTCCTCCAAGATAAATCAGTTTCATCTGGAAACTCAATCAGTTGATTTTCCTTCTCCTTTCCATAGTCACCTTTCCCTCTGTATGTTAAAAAAATATATATCTATCATTACTCTTCCTCTTTAACTCCAAATCTCTATGTCATGTCTCCCATCTTCGCTTCCCTTCATCTCTGTCTCCCATTTCTTGCTCCTGACTCTTCCAAGATACTCCCACCAGTGCTCTTAATCACTTTTCTTCCTGTATTCTGCAAGTCCCTTGTTAAAACAACTAGAGCCCATTCTGTTCCTTCTATTCCTTTCTAAGGGGTACTTACCTTCCTACAAACGGACTCTCATTCCCCCTACTATAAATTTTTCTTTTGATGCCATTTCCAGTGAGTATAATAAAAATAACAGGATGCTTTTGGAGGGTAAAGGGTGATATTTTGATGGTATCTGACCAGGGACTCATGAATACCTGGATTCGGCTACCTCTCTTCAAGGACCCTGAAGGAGAGTTATGCTAAATGAACAAAACAAAGTAACATTTCACTATTAACCAGAGCTTTGTCCTAAAACACCAGTATAGAACTCTAGTGAACCAAGCTACATGGAGGATTCATTTTTCCAATATCAGACAGGCCTCTGTACCTACTGTTCAAAGAAGGTCAAAAGCTGTTCTGTTATTTCCACCCTGAAGTCCAATCTGGGTTCTTATCCACCCACCAGAGCTCAAGGTAAGAAGGAGAGAGAAACAGAGCAAGTTTGTCCCAAACCTGGTATGAAAGAAAGACAGAACTCCCAGATGGGAATTGCCTCCAACATCTTATCTAAACATGGAATTATCCAAAAAGTCCATATCCACATGCGCACCAATGTTTAACTCCCCACAGTGACTCCACCTACTAACAAATATAACTAGGTAAAAATTTTAATTTCTACAACTTTAAGTAATAATAATGATTAAGTTAAAGTCAAAAGACTGGGAGGAAACATTTTCCACATATGTAATCGATAAAATAATTACCCCAAATATATATAAAAACTCCTAAAAATCCATAAGAAAAAGTCAAACACCATAGCAAAGACAAAACGGGAAATTCATAGACAAAATATAAGTAATCAAAAATGAAAAGATGCTTAATTGTATTAATAACCTGTAAATATCAAATTTAATCAATAATGAAGTATTTTTATCTATAAAACTGACAGAAGTTAAAACTTAGTAATTGATGTTAACTGGAGTCAATTTACAGTACCTACAATTTTTAGGCACCCAATAATTTTACTTCTCAGGACCTATATGCACAAAAATAGGTCTAGAAGTATTCATTCATTCTGTATTCTTTTAAATAGTGAAGAAATGAAAATGTCCTAAATATTTTACAAATACGGGAATAGAAAAAATGTATTATATCTATGGAATTAAATGTAACAATTTAAAAAAATACTATCCATCTAGGAGGTCACAAGCTCATTGCCCTATGCACCCTGTCCCTCGCTCACTGCCCACAGCCTGTCTCACCCACTTGCACACCCTGAAGTTGCCCTGCACAAATGTTTTGATTACATGAAGTCCTTTGCCAGGTTATGCCAGTGTCCAGGGCACTGTCTCCTCAACTCATTCAGGCTTATGCCAAAGATATACAATTTGGTGCCTGAATCTCAATACTTCAATACCTTTTAGCCAATGCTGTAGCCATTATATGGGGCCAAAAGGAAGGGCAACAATTATTGAACAGAGCTGAGGAAGTCCCAAAGTAAAAAAAAAGATTGTGTGACCATTGTGAAATTAATTGACTTAAAAGGAAAATATAAAAATATTGGCACTAAACTTGTTGAAGATGTTGTCAATGATACGAATGAAGAGGCTGGGGATGGCACCGCTACTGTTACTATACTGACACGCTCTATTGCCAAAGAAGGCTTTCAGAGCATGAGTGAAGGTGCCGATCCAGTGAAAATCAGGAGAGGTGTGATGTTAGCTATTTGTGCTATAATTGCTGAACTTAAGAGCAGTCTAAACCTGTGAAAACTCCTGAAGAAATTACTCTGGTCACTACAGGTTTTGCAAATGGAGACAAAGGAAATTGGTAACACCATTTCTGATACAATGAAAAGGTTAGAAGAAAGGGTATCACCATAGCAAAGGATAGAAAAACACTGAATGATGAATTAGAAATTATCGAAGGGCATGAAGTTAGATAGAGGTTATATTCCTCCATACTTTATTAATACAACAAAGGTCATGAATGTGAATTCCAAGATGCCTATGTTCTAATGAGTGAAAATAAAATTTCTAGTGTCCAGTCCATTGTACCTGCTCTTGAAATTGCCAGTGCTCACCATAAGCTCTTGGTCATAACTGTTGAAGATATTGATGGAGAAGCTCTTAGTACACTCATTTTGAATAAGTTACAAGTTGCTCTTCAGGTTTATAGCAGTCAGAACTCCAGGTTTTGGCAATAGAACTAGCTTAAAGACATGGCTATTGCTACTGATGGTGCAATGTTTGGAGAAGGATTGACTCGAAATATTGGAAGTATACAGCCTCATGACTAGGAAAAGTAGGAGAGATCATTGTGACAAAAGATAATGCCTTGCTCTTGAAAGGAAACAGTGACAAGGCTCAAACTGAAAAATGTATTCATGAAATCATCAAGCAGTGAGATATCACAACTAGTGAAGATGAAACAGGAAAAACTAAATGAACATCTGGTAAAACTCAGATGAAGTAGCTGTACTGAAGGTTGGTGGGACAAGTGATGTTGAAGTGAATGAAAAGTAAAACAGATGCCCACGATGCAACATAGCTGCTACTGAAGAAGGCATTGTTCTGGGAGGCGGCTGTGCCTTACTTTGGTACATTCCAGCCTGAGACTCATTAACTCCAGCTAATGAAGATCCAAAAATTGGTATAGAAATTATTTTTAAAAAACAATAAAAATTCCTGCAATGATTATTGCTAAGAATGCAAGTGCTGAGAGATCATTGATAGTTGAGAAAATTACAAAATTCCTTAGATGTTGATTATAATGCTATGCTTGGAGATTTTGTATGATAGAACAAGGAATCATTACTTTGACTAAGATTTAAGATTTATTGGATGCTGCTGGAATGGCCTTTCTGTTAACTACAACAGAAGCTGTAGTCACAGAAATTCCTAAAAGAGAAAGACTCTGGAATGGGCAGAATGGGCGGAATAGAAGGTGGAATGGCAGGTAGTATATTCTAATTCCTAGAATAGTGCTTTATTATTGAGAACTGTTAAGAGGGACCCCCAGGTAATCCTCGGTAATCTTCTAATTACCCCCTGAAAGACTCACATACACACACACCTGACATCCATTATCCAGACCACCAAACGTAACCAGACCCCCAGCATCTATCTTTTAAACCACCATCATTCTAACTGATAAACGATCTAGACCAATCCTATGGCCTAGAATGCAGGACTAGTAATTCTCAAGAATGTACTCTTTGTTATAAGAACTTTTAACTTTTTTCTTTGGACACTTCTGTAGTTTTGCCTACCTGTGTTTTCAGGTTGCAAACTCTAAGATCCTTGAATAACTCTCAATCATTTATTTCTGGCAAAGATCCAGACTCCATCCAAGTTCATTTGACAGATGTAAAAATTATTTATATGTAAAGAGGCCTAGAAGTATACATATCTTTTACTGCATTGAATAGTGTCCCCCCAAATTTCATGTCCACCCGGAACTTCAGAATTTGAACTTATTTGAGAAGAGGGTCTTTGCAGATGTAATTAGCCAAGTGAAAACGAGGTCTTATTGAATTAGAATGGGCCCTAAATCCAATGACTGGTGTTCTTCTATAAAGACCATGTGAAGATCCCCAGGGGATAAAGCCACATGAAGATGGAGGCAGACTGGAGTGACATGGATACATGCAAAGGGATGACAAGGACTGCTGGAAGTCACCAGAAATTAGGAGAGAGCTGTGGTATAGATTCTCCTTTAGAGCCTCCAGAAAGAACCAACACTGCTGATATCTCAATTTCAGATTTCTGGCCTCCTGAACTGTGAGAGAATACATTTCGATTGTTCAAGCCACCCATTTTGTGATAATTTGTTACAGCCACTCAAGGAAACTAATACACCCTGTTTAAAGCTCTAAGGAAGAGATTCCATATATTTCTATATTGTTTGAATATTTCACAGTAAGAATTTATTCTTTCATGGCTAATTTTTTGCCAAAAAATAATAAATTACCCACATTTTATGTTGGAAGTTTCAGCTCTGCCACTTAATCAAGTATGAAATCTTGAAGTAGTCATTTATAAGGGTCTCAATCACTTCATCTATAACACAGGAAAGTTAAAATCTATCTGCTCACTTCCCAGGCTGGCACTGGAGTCTTCCTGGACCGCTCTTCTCTCACTGTTCACATTCATTCTTCCACCAAAATGGCTCTAGCTGTGAATGCTTTTCCATTCAGTCTACCATCCCTGTCTCTAATCCATGTCTTTGGCCCACAACAGATTCATTTTACCAAAACACCACTACATGTTCCTTTCCTTTTTGGAGCATTTCAGCAGTTCCTTATTTCCTATTAAATTAAATTGAAACTTCTTAGCTTAGTTCAAGATCCTCTACCTTCAGAGCTCCAACTACCTGCCATCATTGTAAAGGGAAGCTAGATTCATAAACAACCTTTGAACCTTGAGTCTTACTTTTTTCAACCATGCCACTGAATATGTTTTTTCCTGTAAATGGATTGTCCTCCACCCTAAGCCCCTTTCCAGCCTGAAGGCTTCTCCCATGGACACACAACGGAAGTATCTTATGTATTTTAATTATTACCCATTAAACTGCAAACAACTTTGGAGAGAAAAAACTTTATTCATCATTGTGCCTAGCACAATATCTTATGGAGAGTAGGTAATCAATACATATTTGTCAGATGAATGAATAACAATTATAAAACATTTGACCTTTATAGAATGAATACTGTTTCTAAAAATAAAAAAATTATAAACAAATTATTTTCAGCCAGACATACCAGTAAGGTCACCCTGGTTGTAAAATATTGAAATACTTCCCTACACTGCCCCTTGCCACCCGAATGCTTTCCACTACAATGGTTGTCCAGGCCTCTCTTCCCTTACAGGTTCTAGATTCCCATAGTATCCCAAATGAGAAATTAATCTCTTGCACTGCAGGGAGCACTCAAGACTGCTTCAATCATATGGCCAAGTTACACTTGTGGAAGTATCCATTCTGACTCATCAAGACCTGTGCAATGTCACTATTAAATATTTTGATAATCTCCCCTGATAATAAATAAAATTTAATTATACAATTTGAAAACAGTGTTTCTCCTCATTGAAAAATCTCTGAAAAGAATGAGAAGATTCAGGACTAGAAAAAGAAAAATGACACTTTGTCAGTCTCTGAAGACTTAGGGTATATCCATTAGGACTCAGTCTTCATGTAAACCAGAAGATATGCAGTTTCCTGCCTAGAAAGAAAAAAAAAATACATCATAGCATAAATAAAACATTCATAGTTAATTGATACATTACTAATTCATGATAGGACAAACATCTTCAAACTTTCCAGGTTATTGGATCAAGCATTCATCTGTCCATTCCCTTTGAGGTGACCTGGGAAAATAACCACTAAGCTGCTATTAGTTAACATCTAAATCAGAGGTTGACAAACTATGAACCTATGAGACAAATCTGACTCTGTTTTTCCAGTTTTAACTGGAACACAGTGACTCTCATTCATGGGATAATGTGAAAATTATGTAAGCACACAATCACAAAACAGTGTAACCCTTTCTATAAAGGTGGTATACTCAAAATGCAGTGAAAGCACATGACAAGCCCCTACAGATCTATCTGCCTGGGTGAATCGGTGCAAGTTTTACAAAGTAGGAAAAGACCATGAGCAGAGGTAGTGAGGCATGAAGGGGACTTTTCTTTGATGATAAATTAAAAGAGGGTAATATTGGCCAGGAACTGCATGTGCAAAGCCACAGACAGAAGATGGAAGAGATGATGTTTGGGGAGCTACTTACACTTTAGTACTGTTAAAGTCTAAACTGTAAGAAAAATCATGGTGCAGTAAAATGAATATTGAAAGATAAAGCTGAACAGTTTAGTCCCTGAGGAATTATGTAAATATAAGCAGTAGCTGAATCCATGAGAGTTTCCTACAGCAACAAGAACCTTTTACAAGCTCACTGGGTTTCCCATGACTCAAATATTTCTCTTACCAGCGGTAGTTTTGATTTCCATAGGTACACTGGATATCTTCCCAGGATACCTGGAAGTACATAAACATATAAAGTGAAGCAGCCAGGAGACATTTGTTAAGCATCCAGAGAGTACAGAGTGCTATAACTTTCCCTCCCTCACTCTTCCAGACAAACCCACCCTTAGGAACTCCAAATACCCACAGCATCTAGTGATATACATGAAGTCTCTCTTAGCATACTTTAAAACTGGTTATGCCAAGCCCAGAGTTCTAACTTATAGATTTCTAACTCTTCTTGTTTTCCATAAGTTTCACATAATGCATGAAGTTGCAGGGCACTGAGCCTAGAACACCAGAAACCTAGACTCTGAGCTAAGTGCACTCTTACAGAGCTGTAAACCAGATAGGTAGTCCATGAAGAAAACAGCTTTAAATCTCATAAAATGGCCCCACACAGAGAGAAAAGTACCATAATGTGGCTTGACCTTATGGATGAGGAGGACTCATCCAGCCCTGGGCTCAGAATAGGTAGCTAACCCAATCCAGGATATTGATCCTCACCCAACAAACATTGGAGTCGTTGAAACAGAACCATTTTCCATCCACAGAATTCCAGATATAGGCACAATAGTGACCAAAGTCAGCCAGCCCCACATGGGCAATCACAGCAAAGAGTTCATACTGTCCTCCAATCTAGAACAACACAAAACAAAATGATTCATCCACTATCTCTCCTTTTCTAAACCTAGTTTAGAATAAATAAATATTTCATCACGTTTATTCAGTGCCTACTCTATGACAGGTAGTGGAGCTTCAAAAGAACTATAAAACAGTCTTTGACTTTAAGAATTTCACAGCTAAGTAAGCCAGAATTCGAATGCCATGTTTTGTACCAGGTATATTTACAGGTAAATTTGAGAAGATTCACTTTTGCCCCAAGAAAGGGGAAAGAACAAACAAACAGCTGAGGAAAGCTTGAGGAGCTGGGGAAAGCTTCCCAAAGAAGACATGCTTTAATTGCTCTTGCAGGATGAATAAGATTGGCAGACAAGTTAAAGGAAAGGAGGCATACTTGAATGTAGACCCTGAAACGGTAAAAACTTGGCAGCATAAAAGAGCAGCCATACTGAGGAACAGAAAGTCAGAGAGGGTGCTGGGAAGTCACAAGAGATGAAGCTCCAAAGGCCAAGTTAGGAGTTAGAACTTTATCTCATGAGTAATTGGGAGCCATAAGAGAGTTTTAAGCTTTTAAGTTTTAAGCGGAGGAGCATGACCAGGTCTGTATTTGCGAATACATTATTTGAAATAACGTGGTATGAAAAATGGATTAAGAGTCCAAGTGAGACAGAAGCCAATAACATGTTAGGTTACCACAGTAGTGCAAGGAAGAATTAGTGACAACTTGAATAATTACTATCCGTAGTAACCACTAAAATGGTAATCATTATTGACATAATACTTATTAGCTAACTTTTAGCATTCACTGTGCATTTGGCCAAGTCTTTACACATATTATTTCATTTAATATTCACACTAACCTATAAGCTGGGTGCTAATATAGATACTACTTTACAAAAGTGGAATCTGAGCTCAGGGAGGTAAAGTAATTTACCCAAGGGCCAGAGTTTTTACATAGAAGAGGCAGGATTTCAACTCAGGCCTATCTGGCTTTAATGTTTGAGCTCTTAACACCTAAACTATTCTGAGGAAGTAAGGGTGAAGGTGGAGATGAGGGGACAGGTTTGTGCAAGATTAGAAAGAAATAATTAAAAATGTGTAGTAACTGATTGGATGCAGAAGGAGGGGAGTAAGTAGAAGGCACTATAAGGATGAATCCCAGGTTTATGGCTTGGAAATTAGAAAATGTTGGTACTATAAACTTAAATATGGAACAGAGCTTTTTGGGAATGAAAATAATGAATATAGGAACTGTGTGACAACATTCACTAGGAGATGAGCATACTGGTTTGGAGGTCAAGAGGAAGACCTGGACAAGAAATATATCTGCAAGTCTTCAGTTTTAGGTGATCATTGAAACAATGAGAATTAAAAAGATGACATATGAAAAATGGGGAAAAGAATGGAATTAAAACTAAATACCAACAAAAGGATAGGTAGGAAAGAATCCAGCAAAAGAGAAACCTAGGATAGATTGATTTTGAAGGTGAGTAGGATCAATAACATAGAATATCACAGTGTACCAACAGATAAAGAACAAGAGGTATCCATTAGACTTGGCAGAAAGTCATTCTACTCTTTCACATCTTAGAAAGTCAATATAAGAAATTAATGACTGTGAAAAGGGAACAATGGCAGGAGAGAGAGAGTTTTGATTATTGTGAGCAGGATCTCCACATTAGTCAGAAATATTCTATTTTCCCAACAGTGTTCCTAACCTGAAACAGGTTTGGTGATGTAGGGCAGGGGTGAGGGTAGTGCAAATGAAGCTAAGTCATCCAAAAAGGAGAGCTCAAATTATTCTCTATTTTCATTTAGGGACTTTATGCTAGATTTTTTTTAATGCAGGGCAATATCTATATCTAACTATCTAGTTTACAAGAAATACAAGGGATACAGGAACATGTTAAATAACACAAACCAGCCAATTCTGTCTGTATATTTTAAAATCCCTCAACCAAATGAATTGCCAGGAAAAGAAAAGAAGAAGAAATCTAAAAGAAGAAGAAAGAAAGCGGGGGGAGGAATGGCGGAAACTAACTTAAGTAAATGCAAGTGTAGACCCTGTTTGGATATAGATTTAAACCAAATATATTATAGGACAGAGAGGGGAATCTGAATATTGACTGGATTATTAGATGATATTAAGAAATTATGAGATAGAATCAATTATTGATTTAGAAAAACAGTGCTTATTCTTTAGAGAGACATAATGAAATACTAATAAAATGGTATTGTATCTGGGATTTGCTTCAAAATAATTCAGTAGAGGGTTAAGAAAAGAAGAGAATGGTGGTGTACATAAAGCAAGACTGGCAATCAGTTTTGATAACAGTTTAAGCTGCTTGGTGGATGCAGAGATTTTTTGTATAATTCCTCACTACTTTGATATATATTCAGAATTTTCCATAACAAAGTCATTTTTAAGTGAAAAAATATAAGATATACTTCATCAAGTAGACTGTGCAAGTAGAAATAAAGAGAAGTAGGAGAGAAGATTGATAATATTATGAGGTATATATGTGCTATGAATTGGTAAAGAAAGAACTATATTGTAATAGGAGCTATTCTAACATATTATTAGGCCTCAATATTTAAAATACTAGAGCATAAACAATAAACAGATCAATGAAGCAAAACAGTTCAAAACTGGATATATGCTATACTTAGTAAATTAAACATATGGAGAAAAGTTTTTTATGTCACTTTTGTTCCTCAGAATCTCTCAATAAGTTATTAGTACAGGACAACTGAATTCAACTTTATTTTTACTAAATTGGCCCAATGAATTGGCTTCTACCTAATTATCCTCAAAGGGAGCATAAGCCATTTTAAGAAGAAAGCTTGGTTGGTATTATATTTACAACCCAAAATGTTGTTTACCTACATACATGTAAGTATTACACGTTTTATTTAAAAGAAATGTCCTGAATTATGAGTTCCTTTCCTCAGGTTCCCTCCCTCGGTGCTGTGAGGCAGGCATATGAGTACAAACCCAATATTTAGAAACACAGCCTTTTGGATCTTAAAAGAAAAGAAGCTACAAAAAGCAAACAGTGGTAGTCATGGTGTGGTGGTGATAACAACCCACAGTTGTTTTAAAAATGGAGTGTTTCTTAAATACACGAAAATGTTTCTATGAATCATACCCAGCTGTTGGTGAGTTTTCCTCCCTTTGTGTATCCCAAGCATGGCCAGCAGAAGATATAATTGCTGAGATGAGAGAATGACACAGACAAGACACACAAAAATGCCATCTCTAATTAGTGAGTGAATTCAAGCGGCTTAGGGGGAAGGGAAGGCAAAATTAAAAGGGCATGGTATCTGATGAGATGGGGATGGATGGGAAGTGAGGAGTGTCTCACCTGGTCCTCTGCATTGTAGAGCTCTTTCTCGCTCAGAAGGACCTGATTTAAATCCAAGTTCTGGGGGAAATACAGTGAGTGGCAGATTTTTTCTGTCCGTGAATTCCTGATGGTGAACCGCATGAGGTGGATTGTCAAGGTCTGGGGCAAATGGGTCAGCTTCAAGACCTGCAAAAGCAAAATCACCCTGGAGATGAAGTCCTAAAGCACTTCAGATGGATAGATTCAGAGAAATACCAGGGGCAAGTGTATGTTTTTTTTCCCACAAAGAGGGGAGCAGAATGATGCAATACAATGGAGGGCTCCCCTGTGCTAAGTCTGCTGAGCTCTCCATAGCAGCCCTGGTGCTGCACAGGTGCTGGAACCCAGGGAAACAATGGAGTCTGCTGTCGGGAGGTGGTCTAGGCCTGAGGGAAAAACTCCAGCCCCTGCTCTCATCTTATCCTTAAAGTCTCTATTCCTATCAGTGATAGGACCTGAGGAGCCCCAGGATGCTATCAGATACTAGCCTGATCCGGATTCCCTCCCTCGCCATCATGAAAGACCCTGCGGGGCTCTGTGAAGTCTATAAGGAAACCCCCAAGGGCAACCCTGAGCTGGGGGAAGGATCTGGTTTCAGGGAGTAAATACCTTTTTCCCACGGGTCTTCTTCCCACAGTTCTCACAGAAGCACTTGCTCTTGCTTGACAACTCCTTGGGTTGGAAGAAACAGTGAAGGGCATCCTCCTATCCCAGGAGAACGAGAAAAAAGCAGGATTGGTATTTCCATCTAGAGTACGGCCCCTCAGCCTACAGATGGGGATTCAAGTTTTTTTTCGGGTGTTCTCCATGTCCCTTTAATGTCTGGCCCAGAGTGGAAAACAAGCCAGGATATCAAAGAAGTACCTACTGACTGGAGAAAAAAACAAGAGGGGAAAAAGGAGGTAAGAATTTTATTTTTTTCCAAATCAAAGGAGAACTTAGCCAGAGCCATGCAAAGGAAATAAAAATGATTTTTTAAAAGCCAAGGGTGGACTAAAGAAGCAAGGGGGCATTGGCAACACTGAGTTGTGTGGGAACAGAAAATTCACCAAGGGAAATCCCTCACCAGTGTTCTCAGGGGCTTTGAGTCCATATCAAAAAGAGAAAGGGGGAGGGTCAGCATGCAACTGTTTTGGCTACTCTCCAAGGTACATTCAAGGCAAAACAAGGACTCCTTCATCTGGATTATCGTCAGGGCCTGCAGCCTCTCTACCTGCAAGAGAAAGGAGGGGAGGGGTAAGAAGGGTACAAAGCCATAAATAGACCAGGTCAGGCCAATTTCCAGAAGTTGGGGCCACTAGATAGAAACTCCAGAAATGGCAGCCACTAATGCTCTTTGTTCTACTCAGAAAGATGCAAAATAACAGTAACAATATTATGGACTTGTGATAAGCATTTTATATGATTTTCTCTTTTAATCCTCTCTACACACTACATTAATGATCACTGAATGAGTTCAATGAACAGCATCTTCAACTTCTGAGCTCTCTAGTTCTATAATCTTACCAAGTCCACATCAGTGATTTGGTCCTTAATTAGGTTCCAGACTATATGGTAGAGTTGAGCAGCATCATGCTGGATAAACACTGGCCAAAGAGAAAAGTAATAGTCCGATTAGCAAGGTCACCAGGAACACTTCTCATGCCCTATGCCCAAGTTGCCCAGATGCACATGAACACTCCACTGCATTTTCCAAACCTTTGCCCCATTTTCAGGCTATGTTTCCACTAGAAGCTGGGTGCTAGAACTGGAAAATAAGCTTGGTATTGACTTTTGAGTGTTTCTCTTAAACCTAAAAATTCAGTCCTACTGCATCTCACAAATTTTCTGTCCTGACGTGCCACCTACCCCTAGTGGTCTCTGCTGAGGGATACAGCTAGATAAAACCAAGAGTCAATAGTGGATTCTCTCCTATGTCTGTGCAGAGCCCACACTCTCATTGAACTCCTATGGCCACTCACTTCTCTGTGCCTTTATGTATTTTTTTTTCACTCCCCTAAAACCTGAGCAGTTTCCCAACAGTGATATTTGACCCAGGTCTTCCCTAAAGGTCTCTAGGAGAACAAGAAGGGAATGGACCATCACAGTGATAGGTGATACTGACTAAGAAAAGGTAAGAATTAAGAAGTGAATTCTATATATGTTATACAAGTTGATGTAAGTAATGTAGGGAGGAGACAAGAGAACTAAAATGTTAAATCAAGCTATATTCAGAGACGGTGATATGCTGTTCAGCCCCACAGGCAGACCACAAGAAAACCTGCAGAACAAAGGACGATTTCTGCTGGAGTTGCTAACAACCCATTTCCCTATTATCTGAAAGAAAAACAGAGTCTTTAAGTTGTTGCCCTACACAAAATAAACATTCATCCCCTATGTCTAAAACTATAGGAAACCTATGAATCAAAGGCTGGGAAGTACAAGCAGGCCTTTCACGTTACGTGTTCTTACTTTTTCATGCTACATACGCCTATCTTTCCTCACTGTAGTCCATATGAAAGGAAAATGGGTGAACAAAGTCTTTAAATTGTAACTTACAGGAACTAAAGAATGAGATATAAACTGAATTCCCTAGCCTTCGGAGTCCCTCTCAGTGCCTTTACTCTCTTCCTCTCAGTGTCTTTCTCTTGGTCCTTCTCAGCATCTTTCTCTTGGTCTCTCTCAGTGCCTTTACTCTGTGTCTCTCACAGTCCTCATCTCTTTCTATTGTCTCTGTACCTCTGAGTCCTTCTCAGGATCTCTCATTCTGCCTCTGAGAGGAGTCCATGCTAGGTCTATGGAGGGTTACTCCTTCTCTAATAAACTTTCCTTTTGACAATAACTTTGGTGTGTCTTTGAACTCTTTCTTATGTTCTGCCAAAAACCCACTTCTCTCTCAGTGCAGGGTTTGAATCTTCCCCAACTTAAGAGAATTTGCCCTGTCTTGCCTCATAAGGCTAAAATGGTATATACAAACCTCGTAAGAAAGAAACCTAGGAAGACAAAGAAAATTAAAACACACTGAGGACTATCTTACAAAAGGACAAAAATGTCTGCGTAAATGCAAAGACACTGCAAGAAAGGGTGGTTATTATAAATGTGCTAAATATTCATATCAGCTATTTCAATATCATTTTATTTCTTCCCTGTACTTAAGGTTTTGGGGTTCTATTTTGTTTTTGTTTTGGCCTGTCTCTCCTCTAAACTATAAACTCCATGAAGGCAAAGACTCTATTACTTTTATTCCCTTTCTACAGTAATAGCACAAATACCTGGCATATTGCAGGTAAATATTATATATAGAAAATCCAAAAAAGTCAACAAAAACTCCTGGAACTAATAACTGATAACAAGGCTGCAGGATACAAGGTAAATATATAAAAGTTAATCACTTGCCTATATATCAGCAATGAACAAGTAAAATTTTAAATTAAAAATAATATCATTTACATAATCCATGAAAATGAAATACTTAGGTTTAGATCTAACCAAATATGTGTAAGATCTATATGAGGAAAGCTACAAATTCTGTTGAAAAATCAGAATAATTACATAAATGGAGAGATATTCCATGTTCACGAATAGGAAGACTCGATATTGTCAAGATATCAGTTCTTCTCAATTTAATTTATAGATAATTCCAGTCAAAATCCCACCAAGTTCCTTTGTGGATATTGACAAATTGATTCTAAAGTTTATTTAGAGAACCAAAAGACTCAGAAGAACCAACATAAAATTGAAGGAAAAGCACAAATTCAAAGGACTAATTTCAAACTTACTACAAAATTTCAGTAATCACGATAATGTGGCATTAGAACAGAACAGAAAAACAGATCAATAGAATAGAATTGAGAGCTCAGAAATACACCACCATAAACAATGTCGATGGCTGTTTGACAAAGAAGCAAAGGCAGTGGAGTGAAGATAGTCTTCACATAATGGTGCTGGAACACCTGAATATTCACATGCGAAAAAAAAAAAGAATCTAAACACAGATCTTATATCTTGAAAACAAACTAATTAAAAATGGATAAAAGACCTAAATGTAAAATGCAGAACTATAAAATTCCTAAAGATAATACAGGAGAAAATCTAGATGACATTGGGTTTGGTGATTACTTTTTCAATATAACGCCAAAGTGTAATCAATAAAAAAACTAGTAATCTAAACTTCATTAAAATTAAAAATCTCTGCTCTGTGAAAGATGCAGTCAAGAGCATAAAAAGACAAGCTATAAAAGACATATCTGATAAAGAACTGTTCTCTGAAATATCCACAAAAAAATCTTTAAACTTAACAATAAGAAAACAAATAACCTGATTTAAAAATGGGTAAGGAATCTCCATCAAGATGGCAAAGTAGGTAAACTCTGGGCCTGCCTCCTCCTACAACCACATCAAAATTACAAGCAAACTACAGAATAGCCATTATTGGGAATCACTTGAGTCTGGCTGAACAGAGGTCCTACAACTGGGGACACAAAGAAGAGGCCACTTCGAGACTGGTATGAGGGGTGAAGATGCAAAATGAGCTGGTTCCACACCTGCTTGTGACTGTTGAGAATTGGGAGAACAATCTTAGTTACAGGGGTCTCTCCATAGGAGCGAGGGTTCCGGGTCCCACACTGGGCTCCCCAGCCCAGGGTTCCAGTGTCAGGAAAAGAAGTCCCCATGGCTTCTGGCTGTGAAAACCAGAGGAGATTCTGGTTGAGTGAGACAGAGGACTGAGGGAATTGCAGACTTTCCTCTTAAGGGGCCTGCATGTGTACATGGCTCAGTGACAGACTCCTCACTCTGAGATCCAGTACTGGGGGAGCAGCTTGAAAGGTGCCAGGGACATAAGAAGAGGAATTGAGTTGTCTGGCTTCAAGACAAGAGATAAAGGGGAAGCTGTCTACAAGACAGAAGTGCTGGCAGAAGTGCTGGTATCCTTTTTTGATACCCTCCATCTTCTCAGTGTGCAGATGCAGGAGGCTGCCGTATCTAACTCTCCATCAACCTAGTTAACACGATTCTCCCCACTCTGGTGATTCCCTGAGACCCCGCCCCAACCTGTGGGCCCAACCAAGCCAAGCCATTTCCAGTGGATTTTCCATACAAATACCCTGTATGCTGCAGACTTTCCTAAAATCTCTCAAAGGTTTACAAAAGCTAAACAAGCAGTACTTGGCCCCAGCATGCCTCATACCTCTAGCTGAGCAACCGTAAGCCCAACACAAGCAGCAGCTGACCTTGATTTGAGGCTAGGCCTCTCAAGGCCTAATCAAGTGAAGTGCACACGGCAGCCATCTGCAGATTGCTTGGTGGCTCATGCCAGGAGACCCTAGGTAGGACACAGGCTGCGGCTTAACTTAGCCTGTGGCGGGGTCCCTCCCAGGAGGCACCAACCTGAACACCTGCTGGCTGGCTTCAGTGTGAGCAAGAGCACCACCCAGGGCCACATATGAGAATGGCACACCCAAAGAGCAGACTGAGCAGGCAGCTAACGCAAATTCTGCTTTCTAGGGTCAGAGCTGCCCAACAGCTCCTCCACTGGTCACAGCCAATCATCACAATCAATCAGCCCAAAGGTCAATCCCTCTCATTGATGAGCAAACAGCAACCAAGGCCTCAACTAGAACATGAGGGCACATACAACCCATACAAGGGTCATACCTGGAGCACCTGGCTCAGGTGACCAGGGGAGACTGTGCCATGGGAACCCACAGCCACCTACTATATAAGGTCACTCTACTAAGATTGGGAGACATAGCAGCCCTATCTAATACATAGAAGCAAACAAAAGGAGGCAAGCAAAATGGGAAGACAAAGAAACATGTCTAAAATGAAAGAACAGAAAAGCTCCAGAAAAAAAAAATAACTAAACAAAACAGAGACAAGCAATCTAACAGATCAGAGTTCAAAACACTTGTTATAAGGATTCTCAATGAACATAGGGGAAGAGTATAAGAACTGAGTGAGAACTTTAACAAGAGACAAAAATCATAAAAGTGGAGATAGAAAACAAAAAAGAATCAGCCAGAAATAAAGAATACAGAGAGACAGGGGAAAATGGTATTGATGATAAAGGCTTTGTTCATCCCTTTTGTGACCAAAGTTGTGACAGAAACATGGAGCAAACATCAAGGAAAGTAGCCTAGGATCTAGATGAACAGAAGCACTACAACTTAAGAGAAAAATAATTAGTCAACCTGAAACAGCAGAAGGTGGGAGGGGCAAAGACACAAGGCTGAGTGGAACAGAGGCTATGGCAGCAGCGGCGGCAGCTGCAGATGCCTCTCAAAGGGGCCATGTCTGTGAGCAGACTTTCGCGGTGACAGATTTGCTCACTCTGAGCACCAGTGCCAGGTGGGCTCCACAAGAGGTGCCAGGTGGGCTCCACAAGAGGTGCCAGGTGGGCTCCACAAGAGGCACCAGGGACTTACAGGGGGACACTGAGTTGTCAGAGTGAGGGCTGGAAGCAAGGCTCTCTCCCAGGAGAGGTGCCGGCAGTATCCATTGTTCCTCTGTTGAGGCCACGACCGGCCCCAACCCCAGTGTGTGAACATAGCCCCATCAGCTGAGACATCATCAAACTGGATAACATAGGTTACTCTGCCCAAAGAATTCCTTGAAACTCTGCCTCCTCCAACTTACAGCCCCATCTAAGCCACATCCAGATGTGTCCTCAGGGAGTCCAGTGCTCTTTGCTGAGGAGCACCAAGACTCAAGTGAAGACAGCTGACCTCAGTTTCTGGTGTGGATTCTTGAGGCATCTGAATTACTGGCTGAATCTTAACTGATGGCCACAGAGGGGCACAGGGTTGGGCTAAACTTGTCCTGCAGCCATGCCTATATGATGAGGAGACTTAGGAGCTTTGCATAGTACATAAAAACAGACACAGAAAGGCAGCCAAATGGAAAGATAAAGAAGCAGAAACCATATGAGAGAACAGAACAGAGATCCAGGAATCAAGCAATCTAACAGATACAAAGTTCAAAACACTTATTATAAAGATGCTCAATGAACTTAGGGGAAGTGTAGATGAACTCAGTGACAACTTTAACAAAGAGATAAAAACATAAAAACGGAAATGGAAATTATAAAAGGGAACCAGTCAGAAATAAAGAACACATTATCTATTCTCATCACTTCTATTCTACAGCATACTGGAGGTCCTAGCCAAGGCAGTTAGGAAAAAAAAAAAGGAAATAAAAAGAATCCAGACTAAAAAGGAAGAATTAAAACTATCCCTGTTTATAGATGACATAATCTAAAATATCGAAAATCCTCAAGAATCTACTAAAAAACTATAAGAATAAATAAGTTCAAGAAAGTTGTGGATACAAAATCAATATGCAAAAAACAAATGTATTTTATCTATACCCTGGCAATGAACAACCTACAAATAAAATTAAGAAAAGAATTCCACTTACAAAAGCATCAAAAATATGCTTAGAAATAATTTTAGCAAAAGAAGTCTAAGACTTGTACACTGAAACTACAAACCATTTTTGAAAGAAATTAAAGAAGACCCAGATAAATGAAAAGGCATTCCATACTTACAGTTCTGAAGACTAAATATTAAAATTATAATACTCCATAAATTGATCTACAGACTCAATGTAATCTCTATCAAAATGGTAAATTGCTTTTTTGCAGAAATTAACAAAGTAATCCTAAAATTTTTATGGAAAGGCAACCAACCCCAAATAGCCAAAACAAAAATAAAAAAGAATAAAATTGGAATACTCACACTTTCTAATATCAAAACTTACTAACAAAGTTATAGTAATCAAGATAGTGTGGTACTGGCACAAAGATAGACATAAAGGTCAATGAAATACAATTAATGTCCAGAAATAAACACCTACATTTATGATCATGCTCTTTGACAAGAGTATGAAAACAATGCAATGGGGGAAAAATGCTCTGTTTAACAAATGGTGCTGGAACAACTGATGCTCACATGCAAAAGAATGAAGTTGGACCCCTAACTCACACTATTCAAAAAAATTAACTAAAAATCAAAAACAAACCCAAATATAATGTCTAAAAGTATAAAACCTAGAAGAAAACAAAGAATAATTGTGAGTGACTGCCAATAGGAACGGGGGTATTTCTTTTTTGCCGGGGGTGGGGGATGGTGATGAATGTTCTAAAATTAGATTGAAGTGATATCAGAAACATAATGGAGAGAGAGATGTCCCCAGATCTCTCCTTTTGAAACAGCAATAAGATGAACATCTAAAACTCAACAAAAAACACCCAAACTGCACACCAGCACATATAAGCATGGGATCTGCCCATCACAGCACTACAGGTCAGAACCCCGGGAGTCAGGCAGTCGACTAGGAGAAACAAAGAAGCTACCTCTCACAGCTGGAGCTCCCTGCAGGAGGTGGGGGGAAGGGAAAAGGTGCAGGTTCCCTGAACAGCTCTGCCTGAGACAGCTGTGAGTTCTATGCAGTTGGTGGCAATGCCAAGATATCAGGGCAGAAAGCAGAGAAATGGGGATGGCAGAGAAGCTGGGATAGCAGAGAAACAACAGTTGATTATTACCAGCGGTGACTACAAAACCCCCTCGCCATTCCCTCCAAGACCAAACACCATGGAGCCCAAGGGGAATCTGAGCAAATGCTACAAAAACTGTCGCTAACACTGACAGGGACTGAGACTGAGGGTAGCGAGTATGAATAAATATCTATAAGGAAAAAAAGGCATTATTAAGAATTTACACAATCAGAAATCAAACAGGCTTAGACGCCACCTACTGGAAACCAAAAGAAAAACTCCTTTGCAACAGGCTAAAAAGACCTTTATAAGATACATTTTCTTTCTGGAAAAAAATGCAGAATACACTTCCATTAATGCCTATGTGGAGAAATAGTCCATTAAACACTATGAACAACCAAGGTGACAAGGCATCTCAGGAAAAAAGAAAAATATCTCCAGAAAATGAGCTTACAGACATAGAAATATGCAACTTAAATGACAGAAAATACAGGATAGTACTTCTGAAAAAACTCAGATCCAAAATGAGTCATGTCAACAATTTCAGGAATTGAAAAAAAAAAACTAGATGAGCAGAACGAGTTCTTTAGCAAGGAGATTGAAACATCAAAAAGAACCAAATAGAACTTTTGGTGATAAAGAACACACTGAAAGAGGTGAAAATGGAATAACAAGCTTGGGAAGTAGAGTCAACCCAATGGAGGAAAGGATAAGTGACATTGAGGAAAGAAATCTAGAAATAAATCAGAAAGAAGAAGAGAGAAGCCAAAGAATGAAAAATAAAGAGAAATACAAGAACTGGCTGATACCATAAGGAGAGGAAACATAAGAAAAATGGGCATTCTTAAAGGAGAGAAAAAGGAGCAAAGGTTAGAAAGCATTTTAAGACAAATAGTTGACAAGAATTTGACAAAGCTCAGAGATGAACTAGAGCTTGAAATTTAAGAAGTCAACAGAATACTCAATTATCTCAACCCAAAAAGGGCTGAGACACATTGTATTAAAGTTATGAAAAATCAATGACAAAGAAAGAATTCTCAGAGCAGCCAGGGAAAAGAAGATGGTAACCTATAAAGGAAAACCCATTAGATTATCATCGGACTTCTCAGCACAAAAATTACAAGCCAGAAAAGAGTGGAATCAAATATTCAAACTATTAATGAAAGGAACTACCAGCCTAGAATAATGTATCCAGCTAAGCTCTCCACTAGATATGAAGGAGAAATAAAGACCTTCCAGACATACAAAAATTAAGGGAATTCTCCACTATGAGGCCTATGTTACAGGAAATACCGAAAGGGGTCAGCTCACCTCAAAAAAAAAATAACAAAAAAATACATAATTAGGAGTAAGGTGACTATCAGGCAAATAGAAGTAGACAAGCGCAACCCTTACTAAGAACAGAGCATTATAAGCTTAAACAAGAAGAGATTTGCTATAGCAAGATAGTAATGAATGTTCAGCAAATTGAGATAACAATGACTGAAAGGGGTAGGATTTAAAGATTCAAATTCACAAAGGGGAATGGAGATAAGGCATTTGCAGAAAAAACATATATTTGTTCATAATGATAACCATATGCCAAAGATTCAGAACTGAAGTATATAACATAAAACAGGAAGGACTGGAGGGAAAGCCCACAAAACCTAACCAAAGTACAAAAACCAGATGCATAAGGACAAGGAAGCAATAGAAACACTGAGCTACCAAAAAGCAAAACATAAAATGGCTATAAGATGACCACATATTTCAATAATCACACTAAATTTAAATGGAGTGAACTCACTAATAAAAAGACACAGAGTTGCAGAATGGATCAAAAAACAAAACCCAACCATACACTGCCTCCAAAAGACACATCTCAGTTCCAAAGACAAAATAGACTCAAAGTGAAAGGGTGGAAAATGATATTTCAAGCAAATGGCATTCAGAGAAAAGTGGGAGTAGCAGTACTAATATTGGACAAAATAGACTTCAAATTTTTTTTAAAAAGGTAAAGAAAGATACTGATGGACACTTCATAATGAGAAAGGGAATCATACTCCAAAGAGACATAACACATTAATATCTATATTCCCAATCAGGGAGCCTCAAAATATGTAAAGTAATTATTAACAGAACTAAAGAGAAAAACAGACCAAAACACCATCATAGTAGGGGACCTAATATCCCACTGTCGAATATAAATAGATCATCCAAACAGAAAATCAATAAGGAAAACATTCTTAAATGACACATAAGACCAAATGAACATAATTTACATATACAGAGCCTTCCATCCCAAAATAGCTGCTTTTACATTCCTCTCTGCTGCACATGGAACATTCTCAATGATTGACCACATACTGGGACACAGAGACAGCCTCAATAAATATAAGAGGGTTGAAATCATGCCAACCATATTCTCTGATCATAATGCTTCGAGGCTGAAGATCAACTGTAAAAAGAAAGCAGGGGGAACCACCAATACATGGAATTAAACAGCCTGCTACTGAAGAATGACTGGGTCAGAGAAGATATAAAAAGAGAGATCAACAGATACATAGAAATGAATGATAATGATAATACACCTATTAAAACTTTTGAGACACAGCAAAAGTAGTAATAAGAGGAAGTTTCATATCATTACAGGCCTATCTCCAAAACCAAGAATGAACCCAAAAAAGCAACCTAACGCTTCATCTTATAAAACTAGAAAAGAAAAAACAAATGAAGCCTTAAGTCAGCAGAAGGAAAGAAATCGTCAAAATTAGAGCAGAATTAAATGAAATTGAAAAAAAATAGAAAAAGTAAATGCAACAAAGAGTTGGTTCTTTGAGAAGGTTAATAAAATTGACCAAATCCTGGCTTGACTCATTAAAGAAAAAAGAAAATGGACCCAAATAAACAAAATCAGGGATGAAAGGAGAAATAATTACAGACACCACAGAAATACAAAGCATCATACAAGAATACTATGAAAAAGTATATAACCTCGAAGAAATGGACAAATACTTAGAAATATATGACCTTCCTAAACTGAATCAAGGAGAAATGGAAATTTTTAAATAGACCCATCAGTAGTATGGAAATTGAAACAATCGTCAAAACCTACCAAAAAATAAAAGTCCAGGACCAGACAGCTTCACCAGTGAATTCTACCAAACATTCAAAGAAGATTTAATACCAATTTTCTTCAAATTCTTCCAAAGAAATTAAAGAGGAGGCAATACTACCTAACTCATTTTATGAGGCCTGATACCAAATATCACCCTGATACCAAAACATTGTAAAGATAACACCAAAAAAGAAAACTATAGACCAATATCTCTCATGAACACAGATGCAAAATTCCTGCATAAGGTACTAGTGAACCTAATACAGCAACATATTAAGAATATTATACCCCACGATCAAAGGGGCTTTATCTCAGGGGCACAGGGATGCTTCAACATATACAAATCGATTAATGTGATACACCACATGAACAAATTAAAAACAAGAATCATATGATCATATCAATAGATGCAGAAAAAGCCTTCAGCAAGATCCATTTATGATCAAAACATTTAACAAAATTGGTATAGAAAAAAAGTACCTTAACATAATAAAAACCACCTATAACAAACCCTCAGTCAACATTATACTTAATGGTGAAAAACTGAAAACCTTCCCTCTAAGATCAGGAATGAGGCAAGGCTGTCCACTATCATCACTGTTATTCAATATAACACTGGAGGTTCTAGCAAGTGCAATCAGGAAGAGAAACATATAAAAGGCATCCAAAAAGGAAACAAAGAAGTCACACTGTCACTATTTGCAGTGACATGATTCTCTATAAAGAAACCCCTAAAGACTCCACAAGAACACTACCGGAAACAACAAGCAAGTAAAGTTTCTAGATACAAAATCCATGTTCAAAAATCCATAGCATTCCTATCTTCTAATAATGAAATGTCAGACTAAGAAGTGGAAAAATAATTCCTGTTGCAATTGTAACAAAAATAATTTAATATCTAGGAATAAATCTAATAAAACATGTGAAGGACCTATATAATAAAAACTATAGAACACTATCAAAATAAATCTAAGAAGACACAAAGAATTGAAAAGATATTCTGTGTTCTTGGATTAAAAGAATCAACATAGTTAAAATGTTATTACTTAAAGCATTATACAGATTTAATGCGACCCTCATCAAAATCCATTGGCATTTTTTTACAGAAATAGAACAAAAAAAAAACATCAGATTTTTATGAAAGCACAAAAGACCCCGTATTGCCAATCATTCCTGAGGAAACAAAACAAGGCAGGAGGCACCACTCTGCCTGACTTCAAATTATGCTACAAAGCAACAATAATCAAAATGGCATGGTATTGGTAGAATACCACATAGACAGCGGAATCGAGAGTCCAGAAATAAACCCATATTTATTTGGGCAATAATTTTCGACAAAAGAGCCAAAAATATACAGTGGAGAAAGGAAAGCTTCTTCAATAAATGGTGCTGGGAAAACTAGAAAGCCACCTGCTGTCTATCACCACACACCAAAATTAACTCAAAATAAATTAAAGACCTGAATATAAGACCCAAAACAATAAAGGATATAGAAGAAAACATAGAAACTAAACTCTTGAACCTTGGACTTAAAGAGGATTTTATGAATTTGACCTCAAAGGCAAAGAGAGTAAAAGCAAAAATAAATGAATGGGACTACATTAAACTAAAAAGCGTCTGCATAGCAAAAGAAATCGTCAACAAGAAAGAGAGACAACCATCCAAATGGAAAAATATATTTGCAAGTAATGCCTCTGATAAGGGCCTAACATCCAAAATATACAAAAAAAATCCTACAACTCAATAACAACAACAAAACAAACAATCCAATTTAAAAATGGGCAGAGGACCTGAACAGACATTTCTCCCAAGAAGACATACAAATGCTCAACAAACATATGAAAAGATGCTCAACATCGCTAGCTAATAGGGAAATGCAAATCAAAACCACAATGAGATACCATCTCACACCTGTTAGAATAACTGTTATCAACAGGACGAGTAATAACAAGTGTTGGAGAGGATGCAGAGGAAAAGGAACCCTCATACACTGCTGGTGGAACTGCACACTGGTACAGCCACTATGGAAAACAGTATGGAGGTTCCTCAAAGAACTAAGAGTTGAGCTACCATACCAGCAATCCCTCTACTGGGTATTACCCCAAAGACTTGAAAACTCATATCCGAAAAGATATTTGCACATCAATGTTCATAACAGCATTATTCACAGTGGCCAGGACATAGAAGCAACCGACGTATCCTATGATAGACGACTGGCTAAAGAAGCTGAGGTACATATATACAATGGACTATTACTCAGCTATAAGAAGAGATGAAATACTGCCATTTGCGACAACATGGATGGACCTTGAGATAATCATGCTAAGTGAAATAAGCCAGACAGGAAATGCTGAAAACCACATAATAGCACTTATATCTAAGATATAATCCTAAAAACAACAAACAAACAGGACAAACAAACAGAGACTCATGGACATGAACAATAGACTAGTGGTTACCAGAGGGGAGTGGGGAGGAGGGAGTGGGGAGGTAGATAAGGATAAAAGGGGTCAAATATGTGGTGACAGAAAGAAATCTAACTAGGGATGAAGAACACACAATGCAATATATATATGCCTTACTGTTAAATTATACACCTGATACTTTCTAGATTTCAGTAACCAATGTCACCAAAAATGATTAATTTAAAAAAACTTGATTAGAGGATAATATAAATTTATAGGTAATAATAAAGATAGGTTAAAGAATTAAAAAACAAATAATAAATAATAAAATTAAATTGTGATGAGGACTGTACAACTCTGAATATACTAAAAACCTCTGACTATATATTTTTAAATGAGTCAAGTTTATAGTATGTGTATCTCCATAAGCCTATTTTTTTAACTAACCAATTTATAAGTTTTCTTTTGTAGAATATGGTTTCTCCTTATTAATCCTTTATTCTGTTTTCATGAGATTCTTTACTGGCAGCTAAGTCAACTCTGAGGAGACTCTTAGGCTCACTTATTCTACTGACAAGCAGAAAAAGAGTGAGTATGAAAGTAACATATGCATAAATAATACCAATTCTGTGCCTGAAAAAATTTGGGCTCTTTTAAAATATTTCAGAACTATGTAAATGCCTCCAATATAAAGGACCCACAGTCTACCTAACTTCTGTCTTGTTCATTCACTGATCATTAGTCCCTATCCCCTCCCTCTCCTTCTCTCAATCCCCTCCTCTCTCCCTCTGTCTTTCTCCTTTTTTCTCTCCTCCCTCTCCCTCTTCCTCTCCTTCCCTCTCTTGTCCTTTCCTCTCCCACTCTCTCCTCTCCCTTTCTCTCTCTTCCTCTTCCTCCCCTCTTCCCCCTTCCCTGTTCTCCCTCTCCTCATCTTCCTCTCCTCACCAGTCTCCCACCCCCTCAGAGCACTAGAAGGGTGGTCTTACATGGTACATTGTACTTCTGGAGACAGCAGACAAGCTCCATGGGTCGCACTGCTTTCTGTCGGCTGTCCTGCATCTTCTCCAAGAGCAAGAGTAGCTGGAAGGGAACACTTCTCTTCTGCTCTTCTCCTCCCCTTGGTACTGTTATCCTGCCAAATAAGAACACCCCCAAACTTCTTTATTCCATGGTTCTCAGTGGAATCACTTGGGGAAACTCAAAAATCTCCATGTCCAGGCCACTCTGTAGACTAAATCAGAATTTCTGGGGGTGGGACCCCATTAACAGAATTTTCAAGTTTCCCAGATGATTTAAATGTACAAACAAGGTTGAGAACCACCCTGTTAGCAAATCAGGTAGAGAGAGCACCCTCTTATGAGGGACCAGCACAACTGCTGCCTCACCTCTCTCCCTACCCTGCCTGACAATCTCACTAAAGGGCAAGGCAGATGCAGTAGGTCCTAGGTCCACAGCAAAGTGGTCATGCAGCACAATGTCCACCCTGAAGCACTCCAACGTGAAAAAGCAAATACTCATTTAGGTCCTGGGGCGAAAGGGCAACATGAAAGGATGTCAATGTCTTTTGGCAACAATTTGTTTAATTATAGGAATCTTTCAATTACTGACGTCAATGAAAAAGAAACAACAGAAAGCACAGGGCAGAAAAGAATGTGTGATAAAGTGCGTGTATATATACGCGCACATACACACATATGTACATATTCTGTGTGTATGTATGTATTTTGTTTGAGAAAAATCAGTACGGAGACTCATACACTTACCCACTGATTTACTCTTCCTTTGACATCAGTCTAGTCCAACTTCCTTTTAATCAAATCAGATACTCTCAATCTTGATTGTACTTTTAAATCACCTGGGAAGTCTTTTTAAAAGTACCAATGCCTGGGCCCTACCCTAAACCAACTGAAACCAAATATCTGAGGGTAAAACCAAGCATTTGTACTTTTTAAATTTCTTAGGTGATTAGAATGTGTAGAACAAGACTTCTCTCTGGAAACTTTTAAAAGAAGACTTCTGTGATAACTGAATATTTAAAAACATAAGGTAATATACATGTTTATCAGCCTGAATAATAGTCTTACCTCTTCAGTATCTGAGTGAAGCCCACATTCATGATCAATACCTGGATCAGGGAGTTAAGGCAGCAAGTCTGTCCAATGTTGTGTAAACCAACTGGGACTATAAAGAAAAGAGAAAAAAAATACTGAGGGCAAGACCTAGCTAAGGGATTTAACAAAAATCCTGTTTATATAGAATCTACTAAGGATATGAAATTCTATAAAGTACCCTCAGCGGTACAAAGAATTCACTAGGGAGCTTGCAAACAAACTGGGGAGGAAAGATAAAGCATGAACCTCTGAAAAGTGAAATAGCAGTAAAAGTTTAGGAAAAGAGAGATGTCACAAGAAACTGTATTACTACTTATTGTCAAATGAGTAGCACAAGCAATTGTAAGAGCAAAGAAAAAGAGAGAAGCATTACAGAAAGTATAACTGGGAGAATTAATTATGAGTTCCTTACAGAGCTGAGACAGAATGGACATCTATGGGTGTCAAGGGTGATTTTGGACTTCAATGGAAAGGCTTAACCCAGTCCCCACCATGTGGTTGGAGAAATCAGAAGAAAGCTTTAGGAGAGATCCACTAATCTAAACTAGACTGAGAGGCGGAAAGCCAGAGGAACTTATGAGGAGGTGAGAAAATCAAAAGACGGTATTTCCCTGACCCACTAGCAACCAATTGCTCATTTCCCAACCCAGCCGTGGGGTCCAAAGATCCCACGAGGTGAGTAATTTAAGGGAGAGGCGGGGAGCCCAGGGTTTCTGGAGAAAAAGCTTTAGTGTACATGAGATAGGGCAATAAGACCATAAAAATGCAGGGGTAGCAGGTAATCACAAGTTCCTGCTCCTGAATCAGCAGAAGCACTCGCCTCTAGACATACTAGCATGCAGGTATAATAGTAAAACCAAAAACTATGCTGAATGTTACTATATGCTGAGCATTGGTTTAAAGCAATTTGTACAGATTACCTCACTCATTCTTCCCAATAATGCTATGTAATCAGTACTATGATTATTCCCATTTAAAGACGTAGAAATGGAGGCACAAGAGATCAGGGGTCATTAATCACAAAGTTCTACTGCTTCAGAGTATGGTGGGTGAACAAAGCATTTCTACATAGTCAAAAAGAGAAAGATGAGAAGGAGGTAATGACCCAGAGGGCTATCCCAGGCCCTGAGGCATTCTGATAGCTGCTTCCTCTTCTTCATGTTGCTGTTCTCTTTTCTCTTCTCAACAGGGTCTGCCAAGGAACGCTGAGACTCAGCCAGGGCTGACTGGCAAATTTGCTTGGGGACCCAAACACCTTGCCCGTTAGTGATCACTCCAAAATTCCCAGACCGTTGGCTGGCAAGTCTTCAGGGCTGCATGACCTCACATCTGGGAAGGGCTCTCATGAGTCAGCCTTGGTGGGGCTTCTGTGAAAACACATCACAGGCAGGTAAGGGTAAGAGAAGAGGAAAGCATAATCTCGTGATCAGTTCTGTTCCCAAGTCTGGGAGGAAGATAAAGGCGGAGAGACTGGCTCATAAAACTCTAGGGCTAGAAATGAGAACCAGGCTAGACACCTCCTCTCTTTGCCCCACATGCCTCCATTTTTAATTCATCAGAGTGAACTGCCATATCTCCTTCCCTCCATGTTCTTGTCTGGCAAATGGTATGACATTCACCAAGGGGTCGAGACCAGAAACCTGCTGTGCCCTTGCTCTTCCATCCCAGGGCCAGTTGAGGGCTGTGAATTCTGCTGCCTAAAGGCTGCTCACAAGCAGTCTCCCTGCTGTTGATGCCCTTGACTTCCTGGTGTAAACGAATAACATAAAAAGAGCCACTTTAAAATGGTGTTGGAGCTGCCATCACAGAGGAACTGCCTTATGCCTCAACCATTTGAAATGTTAAAACAGGACAAAATAACCTTTGGACTGGGTCTAAAGCAACATTGTATCTCAATGAACTGTTGGCAAAGATAACAAGGAAGCAGGGCTTATGACTAAGGGACAGATGACTACCTGGACTGAAAATTAAAAACACTGTTTAGAATTAACCTATGTTAGCTTATCTGCACCAATAGAAATGTCTTCCTTCTCCATTGACATCAATGGATAGATCATCCAGGTAGAAAATTAACAATAAAATGGCAACTTTAAATGACACACTAGATCAGATGGATTTAATTGATATTTTTAGAGCATTTCATCCCAAAGTAGCAGAATATACATTTTTTTTCAAATGTACATGGAATATTTTCCAGGATATATCACGTTAGGCCACAAAAATAGTCTCTATAAATGTAAGAAAATGAAAATCATCTTCTTCAACCACAATGTAAATGAAGCTAGAAATCAACTACAAGAATAAAACTGGAAAACAACAAATATTTGTAGGCTAAATAACATGCTACTACACAATGAATGGGCTAACAACGAGATCAAGGAAAAACAAAGATACCTTGAGACAAATGAAAATGAAAATACACTGCCTCAAAATCACTTCCAAAGCAGTTCTAATAGGGAAATTCACAACTATTCAGACCTACCCTAAGGAACAAGAGAAATCTCAAGTAAACAATCTAACCTTACACTTAAAGAAACTAGAAAAAGTACAGCAAACAAGACCCAACGTGAGTGGAAAAAAGGAAATAATAAAGATCAGAGCAGAAATAAACAAAATAGAGTCCAAAAAACAGTACAAAATATCAATGAAACCAAGAGCCGGTTTTGAAAAGATAAACGATATTGATAAGCCTTGAACCACATTCATCAAGAAAAAAAGAGAAAGAGGACCCAAATAAAATCAGAAATGAAAGAGGAAATACAAAGGATTTAAAAAATACTACAATTACATGCTCCAAAAATTGGACAATCTGAAAGAAATTAATAATTTCCTTGAAACAAACAATCTTCTAAGATGAGTCAAGAAGAAAGAGAAAATCTGAACACACTGGTTACTAACAAAATCAAATTAGTAATAAAAAAATTCCCAACAAACAAAGTCCTGGACTAGATGGCTTCACAGGTGAATTTTACTGAACATTCAAGAAAGAATTAACACTATTCTCTTCAAACTATTCCAAAAAATAGGAGAAAAGATATGCCTCCCACACTCATTTTATGAGGCCAGCATTTTCCTGATTACAAAAATCAAACAAAGACACTACAAAAAAATAACTATTATAATTATAGGCTAATATCTCTAATGACCATAGATGCAAAAATCTTCAACAAAATATTAGCAAACCAAATTCAGCAATACATTAAAAAAGATCATACATCGTGATCAAGTGGGATTTATTTCTAGGATGCAAGGTTGATTAGATATTTAAAAAACCAATTAATGTGATAGACCACACAAACAAAAGAAAGGATAAAAATCATATGATGTTATCGATAGCTGCAGAAAAAGAATTTGACAAAATCAGGCATCCATTTATGATGAAAAAAACTTCTCAGAAAAGTGAGAATAGAGGGAGCATAGCTCAACATAATACAGGCCATATATGACAAACCCACACCTAACATACTCAACAGGGCAAATAAAAGCATTTTCCTCAAGATCAGGAACAAGACAAGAATGTCCACTTTCACCACTCTTATTCAGCACAGTATTGGAAGTCCTAGCCACATCAATAGACAAGAAAAAGACATACCAGGCATCCTAATTGGAAAGGAAGAAGAAAAACTGTACTACAAAGCCATAGTAATCAAAATAACATGGTATTGGCATAAAAAAAGACACATAGATCAATGGAACAGAAGAAAACATAAATAAACCCACACCTATATGATCAATTAATCTATGACAAAGGAGAGAAGAATATACAATGTGGGTAAAGACAGTCTAGTCAATAAATGGTATTAGGAAAACTAGACGAATACATACGAAGAAATGAAACTGGACCACCTTCTTACATCATATACAAGAATAAACTCAAAGTGGATTAAAGACTTAAATGTAAGACCTGAATCCATTAAACTCCTAGAAAAAAAACATAGCAAACTGTCTGACATTGCTCTTCGTAATATTTTTGTTGATATATCTCCTCAGGCAAGGGAAACAAACAAAATAAATTTAAAAAACTGAAACCACATCTACTGTAAAGGAAAACACCAACAAAACAGAGAGACAAACTACTGATTGAGAGAAGACATTTGCCAATGATACATTTAATAAGGGGTTAATATCTAAAATTTATAAAGAACTCATACAACTTAACGTCAAAAGAAAAGAAAAGAAAAAAAAATAATCCAATTTAAAATTGGCAGAGGACATGAATAGACCTTTCTCCAAAGAGGACATACATATGGCCAATAGACATATAAAAAGATGTCCAACATTACTAATAATCAGAGAAATGCAAATTAAAACCACAATGTGATATCACCTCGCACTTGTCGGAATGGCTAGCATCAATAAGTCAACAAACAACAAATATTGGCGAGGATGTGGAGAAAAGGGAACTCTCATGCACTGTTGGTGGGAATATCAATTGGTGCAGCCACTATGGAAAACAGTATGGTGGTTCCTCGAAAAATTAAATATGGAACAACCATATGACTCAGCAACTCCACTTCCCAGTATTTATCTGAAGAAATCCAAAACACTAACTCAAAAAGATATATGCACCACTATGTTCATTGGAGCATTATTATAATAACCAAGATATGGAAGCAAATTAAATGTCCATCAGTAGATGACAACTGGATAAAAAAGAAGTTATGGTACATATATATTATAAACTATTACTTGGCCATAAAAAGGAATAAAATGTTACCATTTGCGACAATGTGGATGGAACTAAAGTGTATTATGCTAGGCAAAAATATGTCAAACAGAGAAAGACAAATACCATATGATTTCACTTTTATGTGGAATCTAAAGAACAAAATAAGTGAACAAAGAAAACAGAAACAGACTCATAGGGAATAACCTGATAGTTGTCAGACCAGGAAGGAGGATGGGACTGGGTGAAAAATGAAGAGATTAAGAAGTACAAATTAGCAGTTACAAAATAGACTTTGGTATATAAAGTTCAGAATAGGGAATATAGTCAATAATATTTTTTAAAATAAAATTTAAAAATGAAATTATATGGTATTAACCTAATTTTATGAGACAAATATAACTATGTGTGTGTAACTACACACACATACAGATAAACGGCTTGGTTGAAATATATCAAAAACGTCACTAAAAGGTAACTCTCAAATAATTTTTTATTATTTCTCTCAGTTTCTAAGTTTCTTAGAATTAATTGATATGTAATTTTAAAATAATCAATATTCATTTGGAGGATAGATTTAATGCCTTTTAAGGGAGCTTTTGTTGCAGTGCCATTCCTATTCCAAGAGCTAAAAACTTAATGAATTAGGGATGAAAAAGTGTTGGAATCTTTTTTTTAACTCTTTTACAAAATGTAAGGGGAAGGAAAACATCTGAAGTTGGGAAACAACTAAATATAAGTGGCATATATTATTAAATTCCTGTTAAATGGCTCAGATAATAAACAACCTCTTTTTCTTAGTATTGATTTTCAACAGTCATGAAAAGTTCCTCTTATGAGACTCAGTCTAAGAGAGTTAAATTGAAAGAGAAATGATGGCAACTGACAATTCCATGAACAAGAAATACGATCTGGGACTACGTTACAGGGAGTCTGATGAAACAGAGTAGAAAAAGAGCAGCCTGTGTTTTCCAGAGACATTGTTCTGCAATCTGCCAAGACCTCAAAAAGTACTTACTTCACTCAAATAGGATAGTAAAACCCAGTGGAGTGTATCATTCCAGCAGGCTGGCAGGCCAGATCCCAAAGGGCAATGGAAAAAGGCAGCGACTTTCAGAGCTGATCACAGAGGGGAGATAGGTAGGTGGGGCAACAAGAGGAGGAAAGTGAAACTTAGGGATCTAAGAAGGATGGGGGAAGGCACAGTAGGCAGACAGTACATACATGTAGTTGAACTAAGCAGGTAGTGACAAGCACCCACCAGAGAAAAGAGGATGGATATATTCCGAGGAAGTTGAATTTTTAAACTCAACCCTTGACTCAAAAATTAGCTTCAGCAGAGGATTTCTAGGGCAATGAAACTATTCTGTATGATTTATCATGGTGGATACACAGCATTAGACATTTGTCTAAACTCATAGAATGTAAAATACCAAGACTAAACCCTAATGTAAAGTATGAACTTTGGATAATGACGCTGCATCAATGTAGATTCATCAATTGTAATAAAAGTACCACTCTGGTGTGGATGTCAATAACTGGAGAGGCTGGGAGGGTGGGGGAGTGAAATATATGGGAAGTCTCCGTACTTCCCACTCAATTTTGTTATGAACCTAAATTGATCTAAAAAATAGTCTATTATTTTTAAAAATACTTTTTTTTTTTGGTTGCAAAGAACTAAATCAACTTAGTTCCTACGCTTTCCAAAATTTTTACCCTTAAAATAAGTAGAAAATGTGAACGACAGAGCAGCTGGCTTAGGCCATCCTTGTGGCCACGGAATCAAGTGGGTCTTCGAGAAACAGCAAAAATCACGAGGAAACCTGGGGTGGTTTGTCCTCTCACAACTAGACTCTGCAAGAAAAACCAACTCAATCTTTAAATGCCCTAAAAGGAACAAAATTAACATGCGTGGGACATGATACGAGTTGCCTCTCAGTCTTCCAAATCCAACCTACAGTGGCAATGAAAACTCCAGACCTCATTCCTAACCATTTGCTGTGTGCTTCTTAATGGCTATGTGCTGGGCACACGGGTTAGAACACTCCACATGAAACCCGAAATAAGGGGATCTTGGGGCTACTCTCTCAACAAAACCAGCCCACGTGAAAGACAGTAGGATTTACCTTCTTTGAATACATTAAACATTTTCCCCTTTGCAAGCCCATCATTGTGCAAAAGTGCCCAAACTGTGCAACACATCTTTTAATGGCAAAAAAAAAAAAAGGCTTTTCTGTAGTTCCTTGATAGTATTCCATAAATCAAGATGGAGCCGTTAGTCTTCTACCCACTTTCCCCAATGAACCCAGCAGATAACCTAGATCCAGATTTAACCCTCTGCCTTGCTCTGCACAATATAACACTGAAATGTTTTTAAATATCTGCCTTGTTTGCTGGAACAATGTCAAAGTATAACTACCTCAGTGCTGTAAAGTATGCGGTTAAAGCCTCTGATTTAATTTTCAAAAGCTCTGAACCCAGATCTTCAGGGGTCAAAGAATGGAGTTTTACTTTTAAAGGTCTAAATTTAGCTTTCTTTCAGGAAAAGGGGGAGAAGATAGGAAAGGAATCAAGACTAAAATACTCTGATTTGCACAATTTGACAATTTTTTCAACAAGTATGCCCACTGACTCATCAATTCAACTTTTAGAAATTTTTCACAACTATATCTGTATGTTTTCATGAACATGTATATACTATTCGTGACTGCATCATCTATACCAGTAGAAACTGAAGACAACCTAAATGTCCATGCTTAAACAAATGATATGCTTCTCATATTATGAACCAATTTTGAAAAATTAGGTGTCTTGCCATGAAAAGATGCCCATAAGAAACAGCAAGTTACAAAACAATTTAAAGACGTCTACATATGAAAATTCCTGGTAAGGGCTATGTAAAAACGACACTGAGTTCAAGATTAAGAGAATTTTTGTTTCTACATCACACATTTGTATGCACGGTTTGAATTTCTTTACAAGCTTGCAACACTTTCCTAATTTCTTTTTTTAATTAAACATAGTCATGCAAAAAGCCCAACTAAATATATCAGCTTGGAAAAAAAATTCATAGGTCTAGTATTTGTATGTAATGACTACAGACCATTATTAAAATCCGCAGAGCCCTAATGAAGTCCTTAATTCTCCAGGTGGCATAGGAGCAGAACATCCATGGGATGTCTCTCCTGGAAAGAAAGCTTCCAAATTCACAGCAAACTTGCCTTAAGAGCCACGCCAGCATCCAGCCCCCACTGCTGAGTTAGTTGTGTGCTGCAGAATCTCGGAAGAGGCTTCCCCGAGCCTCCCGCACGGCGCTCCGGGGAGGACGCGGCGCGGAAACAGAGCCGCGCGGGCGCTCCAGCCTCCTCAGCGCGCTCGCCCGCGCCGCCCGGGCCCGCGCCCCGCCCGCCGCGGGCTTTCGTTTCCCAGGGAATGGAAAGCGAAACTCAGCGGGGCGCCGGGAACCGCGCTCCGAGGCGGAGGAGGGGCGCGGGCGCAGGTGAGTCCGGCCAGCACCGCGGCAGCCGCCGCGCCGAGCTCGCGCTGGTTTTCCACTTGAGATGTTCGAGCCACACATTGTGTTGACGATTCCAAGAAAACGTGCTTCCTTTTAGGACATGTTAGGATCTCTGTCATTAGAATGCCTCTTGCCAATGGCTTGCTGTTTTGTAGTCGACGTGGCAGCATATTTTTTTTTATTTCCTAATGCTATCATTTCTTAAATGGTGTGTCTCAAAATCGATCGTTTTTAGATTCGACATAGCCGTTGTTCTCTTGTTCTGCTCTGCAGGGCCAGAAGAGGATCCACGTGGTGAACCATAGAGCAGCATCAAAAAAGAAAGCGAAATGTTTATTCCTCATTAGAACTTAAAACGGCGAGATCTAACTTCCAGACCATTTCCCGGATTTCTGAGAGATGCCAGGCTCCTTGCTAAACTCTAAACCTAATTTAATCCAGGCAGCGGCCTCTTGACGGAAACCCTATTTTTGTCCCAGTTTTATAGGTTGGAATATGTAACGGCAGGAGCTCCAGGCCTGGAGCTCGCACCTGGGACTTGGATATTAAAAAAAAAAAAAAAAAAAAAAAAAGCCCACCCGGAGGACCAGAGGAGTGGGATGCCCGTTTATGACTCGTGAGGCAGGGGAGCTCCAATCACGGCAGGTCTGAGCTGAAAGAAAAAGCTGCTGCTGACCAAGAGCCAGCAGCGTTTTCTATACGTAGGAAGAGGGAGGGGCTATCTCATGGAGGGAGCAGCAGCCTGTGCTGCTGGGTGCTCGGTTACAAGAGCAGCGAATGTCCATGGGAACAGCAGAGCAGCCCCCTGAAGGCAGATTGGAGCAAGATCTGCCGCTTGGTCATAGGAGCTGGTTACAGAAGCAGATAACGGCCATGGGCACAGCAGAAAGTCCTTGGAAGGAGGCACTGATGAGAGAGCCCTTTGAATACTGCCTTCTTTATGACTGCTGACCAGGCAGCCATCTGTCTTGTGAGTACGTAGAGGGGCTACGTACTCAGAAGACAGAATATTAAATTTCAAAAGGTTAAGTAACCTGCCCGCAGTCAGAAGATTACAAGTGGTGAAGCCAGGATTCCGAAGGGGTCTGACTTCAGAATCTTCAGTCAAACACCACTGCCACTAGCTCTGATTATAATTTTGCCCCTCCATGTAAAATACCAGTTCAGTGGAACTAGGTGGGCATGCAGATATGTATATAAGATTAAAGGGTCTATAACATGCACACATGAAATGTTTATTACCTCTTTAGAATATATTTCATATATGTAGACTTCTAGGGGTGGGAAGCAGAAGGGTTATCTGCCAGGAGCCTCAGGTTCCTGTAAGTTTTTTCAGGGCAGCAGAATGAAATCTCACAAGTGCTCAGACTTTCTGAAAGTCATCCACTGGCCAGGTGTGAGGGTGAGAGGCTGCAGAAACCCAGAGCTGCCAAGACTTCCCTCGGGTGCCGGTGGGGTCTGCAGTAAGGTATGTGTTCTGTTCAAACTGGTGTGAAGATATACTTACCCATAATATATGTGGATGTGGGTGTGGATGTGGATGCTAGAAGCATGAGCACAGACATATATACACATGCTATATACATACATGCATGTGTGTGAATGCATGTCTACCCTCTCACTGATACTAAGGTTCCCCTTTCAGTCTGAATAGAAGCAGGGTAGTGCACAGCACAGCATATTCTTCTTGATACTTTGGTTGAGTGTATACAACATGCTGTTTATACAGGTACACAACAGTGAGCACAGAGTGGGTCCTCAATATATTTGCTGATCAATCAATTGTATAATCAACATATATCTATCTGTTAAGCCTTGTCAATAAATAGGAACCTCATAAGTTCTGAGGTGAGGGGTTTGGGGGGAGAATGTTGCAAAATGTGATACAGTTTGCTAAATATTTCAAGTAGAATTCTGGATAACAAGTTATATTTGCTTCCAATGATTATTAGCAAACAGCTATTTCTAGTCAATCAATTCATTCCACTTGAATCTTGGTAATGCAGTAGAGTAAAGTAATTAGCATTGTCACCCCTGTAGAATGTACAAGTGTCAATCCTGGAGCTAGAGACTGGACTGCATAATGTAAGGATCCATTATAATTATTATGAGGGCTCTTTCTCTTCCCTTCCTTTTCTTTACCCTACCTTCCTAAACAAATCAGTGCTAAAACCACTGGGTGAGCTGAGCAAAATAGGCATGCACACAGTAGGGCTCCTCAGTGGCCCAGAGCAGGGTAAGAATTGCATCCACATGGAAGAACTGCCTGAGCAAGGGTGTCAGACTCCAAGTAGGGGAGAAGGATGACCATCCAAACATGGCTCGGGACCAGTGTCAGAGAACAAGCAGTGTGAGAAGGCTGTCAGCTCAGGCAGGCTGCTGAGCATGGGTGTCAGAATCTACATGGGGTACAGAAAACATCCAGGTGGTAAGGGCATGCAGCCTGGCCTTGTGGTCTGAGGAGGGCTTCTATGTGCCAGGGGATGCAATGTGTGGTGTTGGAACACTGGTAGGATCAGGAAGATGTTCATGTAAGGAGGATGCTTGGGAAGATGAGAGATTGGTCATATACAAAGGGGTTATCAAATAAGTAATGGGACCAGGTTTGTCATTGTCAGAGAAAGGAGTTGCAAATAAAGTAAGGGAGAATGAACCCTTTACTGTTGAATTGGAATTGGACTTAGTGTAAATTTATAATTCTCAATATGTCTATAAACACAGGTAAAGATGTCAATATAAAGGTAAAAGCGTGTATACATATGTATATTCTCTAACTCTGTCCACTGAGAGGGTCTGGAAGCAGTGACACCTCAATAGCAATGAGCACGTCTAACACCCAGATCTTAGCTTCTAATTATCATTCTCTAACAAAAGGGACCAGAGTTGCTTAGAGAAATGGCTGTTTCCAGGGTGAACTACAAGGTGAGCCTAAGGTATCTTGTTCTGGCAAAAAGTAAGGAAATGCTCAAATTAAGGATGGGGACATGTCAAAAGGACATGGAAGCCAGCTTGAAAGAGCTCCCACTGGCCAAGTATGAAACAATTTGAGCATCTATTCATGAGGAATAGGATATTTATACAACTTCAAAGTTCTTTTCCACAAAATACATATTATTAATTGCTAATAATATGACATCATAATTACAATTAATGTAAATATTAGTTACAAAGAAAAAAGAAGTACTTTCATAGTAGCAATGGACACCAACGCTAATAGGAAAATTGAAATGATGTGCCTTCTGATAGGATGAAATGAAAGAACACAGCATCGCTTCTGTGATATTCCTGTCAAAGGTGCACAGCCTGAATCTATTCATGAGGAAACATCTGAATAACCCAAATTGAAACACATTTTACAGAAGAGCTAGCCTATAATCTTCAAAAGTGTCAAGGTCATGAAAATCGAAGAAAGTTTTGAGAAATTGTTCCAGACCTAAAAGATAATTACAAATAGATGCAACAGAAGATCCTGAACTGAACCCTTTTGCTATAAAGGACAATATTGGGACACGAGGTGCAACTTGAATGGGGTTTGAAAATTAGAGAACAATAATTCATCCCAAGGTATTAGGGGGAAATGAAGCATCATATAGAAAACTTACTCTCAAATAGTTCAAGGAAAAAAATGTACTCACAACTTTTCTGTAAATATAATATTGTTTCAAAAGTTTTTAAGTAAAAAAAATAATACTTGTTGGTAGTTTTATTCTGAAGAATATTAAGATAATGGCACTCTTTGAAAGCATTCATTGAAAGATTTCTCAAAACCATGCAAGAAAGAGTTTAAAACAAAACTGCATAATACTTTCAAAAGAAAGTGTGGTCTCTAAGAAACATTTTCTGTAGCTTGCACAGTATTTCTACCTATTAGAATGCTTTCATTGTCACTGAAATTCTCATTTGCTGAATTAATTTCCCTTTTTCTCTTTTTTTTTAAATAAATTTGAAGTGTGAGGCAAGAAGCTCCACCTAACTGTCTTACTTGAAAATTTGACCTAAAAACTTGGTCACAGAGGAAGGTAGTGGTTGACTATGGGATAATCTGATTCTCCTTCATGGTGGAAAGCTACTGTAGAGAAAAGCTGTTTGTCCAAAGTGAGAAAAAATTTATAGAACCTGATGCTAATTTTTGTTCTAGGAAAAGAGAAAGGTTTGTTCCATGATATAAGGGCAAATGGTTCTTTAAGAAATAGGAAAAAAAAAAGTCAATGACTAGTAAAGTATTAGCACTTCTTTATAAACCTCATTTCTTTACAAACACATGTGGTTTATATAACTTGTTTTGCTCTTTCCCTCTCCACAACTCTTTCTCTTGCTTATTTTCCTCTCTGCATTTTTGTCAAGATGTACTTTTTTAATTTTGAATTCTACTTTATTTTGCATGGTTCCAAAAATAAATAATAAATTTGGTTTTAAGGCATGTTGATTGGAGCTCCCTCACAGTACTCATTTAGGTAAGCACTCTGTTAGGGAGAGGATGGTGATAAGCTGAAGCTGTCAAATAGAACTCTAAGTTTCATTTCCTGGTATGGATTTCAGGGTAGAAATAAAACAGACTATGGCTTGGCATCTTTCCTAGTCATTCTCTATTGTCTCGTAATTTGTTGTGCTAATAGAGGAAATTTTTAATTAAATATTTTATTTTGGAAAATAAATTTTAAACATACAGAAAGTTACCAAAAAATTATAATGACCCAATATATTCTTCACTCTTTAACATCTTGGCACAGTTGCTTTATTGCTTCTCTCGCTCGCTCGCACGCACGCATGCACACCTATATGTGTATATATTAAATCAGTTTGAGGTTTTTGGGGTTTTTTTTGCTGAACTATTTAAGATGAAATTGCAGGGATTAAGATTCTTCAGCCCTAAAGAATCCAGTGTATTTCCTAGAATAAGAAACATTTTTTTATATAATCCCAGTGCGGTTATTATCAAATCCAGGAAATTTATTTTGATAAAACACAATTTTCTAACATATATAATCAATATTCAACGTTTGTCAATTATCCTATATTGTCCTTTATATCAGCTCTTTTTTCCAATGCATAATCTAAGCCATAATCTTATTCATTACACTTTTTATTTTGAGATAATTAAAGAGCCATATACATTTATAAGAAATAATGCAAAAAGATTTGAGTTTTCTCATCTTGTAAAACTCTAGTCTATATCACAACCAGGATATTGACAATGATGCAGTCATGTCAATACAGAACATTTCTGTCAACACAAGAATCCCTCATATTGCCCTTTTATAGCCACATCTACTTACTTCCTGTCTCACCCCCTTCTTAACCTCTGACAGCCACTAATCTGTTCTCCATTTCTATAACTTTTTCATTTTAAAAAATGTTATATAAATGGAAACATGCAGTACGTAACCTTTTGGAATCAGCTTTTTTCACACAGCATAGTTCTCTGGAGATTTATCCAGATTGTTGAGTATATCAATGTTTGGGGGTTTTTTTATTCCATGGTATGAATGTACTACAGTTTGTTTCCTCATGATTTAATTCAGATTATGCATTTTTTAGCAATAATGCTATATATGATGTACCCTCTGTGCATCACATTTGGAGCCACCTGATGTCATTTTGTCTTATTTTTGGTGTTATAACTTTCATCAATTGGTTAAGGTAGTGACTACCAGATTTCTCCACTATAAAGGTACTCCCCCCAACTTTTAATTTATAAGTAATCTGAGAGGAGATACTTTGAAATGTTAACTATTCTTTAACCCATGAGAACTATGAAAACTTCCCATACAAAAACTCCATTCAAACCCCTGCATTTGACTTGAATGTAGCTTCTAGCAGCCTAAAGCCTCATGCTACAACAACCTAACCTGCTTTTGAGCTCCTGTTTGGAGAAGCTCAGGGCTGTCAAGATAATTTTCTGTTTATTCTAACCAACACATGGCATAGGCCTTCTGACCCCGCTTTAGAACATTAGTAAAAAGGACTAACCATTGTGACTCCTTCCTCTGTCTCTTCAAGATGTAGACATATCTCCTCTAACTCAAGAGTGTCTGTCTCAAGGATGTGAAAGCCATTCTTTTGAAATCCAGTCATCAAGAAGAACAGGGTTTCCATCTTTCAGTCTCTGTGGGATAGAATCCTAACTGGTAACTACCAGCAGCAAACACAATTGGCCTAATCACATGTTCACAGATCAGACTTTTGTCACTTTTCACTTGATTCCCCCACCCCAGTCCTCTTCCCTACACCCTCATTCTCTCTTTGAAATGCCCAGTCACCTCAGTGCAAATCAAAATAGAGCTCAATTCTTTTCCTTACTGCCAGTAGTTACTGAATAAAGCCTTTTTTTACTGCTTTAATTAATATCTGCTTTGTTTATCTTTATCACCCAAGAAACGTTCACCTAATGGTTTTAGCTTCCACTAATGATTCCATCGTGGTCCTTCTATCTTTTAGTAAAAAGAAGAGCTTTCCCTTCTCCCCTCCTCTTTGCTCATTTGTTTATTTATGCCACTATGGACTCAAGAATTCTTTTATGTCCAATGTGTACTAACACATTATTAATTTTGATGCTCAACTGGCCGATAGAAGCTCTGTCAGACTGCCACCTAAGTCCTTATGACATGTTTTCCATCATTTCTTGAGGACTTCCTTACCTTCTAGCACAAGATGTTCCATGTTAATCTTGTACTTTTCCTGCCTCAGCCCTGAAATCTGGCAGTTCCCCAATGAGTTACAGTTCTTTCTAGAGGGAATGGTATTTGGAAACCAAGATCCAGGCACTGGATTTTCTTATTGCTACTGGGGTATCATTGCTTCTAGGTCTTTTCAGTGGCAGAGCTAAGAAGGAGTAGAAGGAAAAGAAGGAGGAGAAGGAGGAAGAGGAGAAGGAGAAAACATGAGTTCATACTGAAGCCTCCAAATTCACAATATTATTCAATATTACAAGGTTCTTCCTTGCTCTATCCCATTCCATAATTGTATGTCCTTTCTTCTACAGTGAGAACCCTGGCTCCCATTAGTATCAACCTTTTTCCTTGCTCAATCTGACAACACACACACAGTATTTTCAGAACAGCTACATTTATACTCCTACCAACAGCAAAACTAAGTAAAGTTCAAGATTTTCTTGCTCTTCTTTTTATCTTTACACAGAAGATATATAACCAAAGTATTGTGCTCAATTCTGTGGATTAGATTTTTTTCTTTTATGTGGTTATAATATGCATTGTATATATGATTCATTGTATTTATTTCATGTGATGTAGTTTCAGGATGCCACTGGTGTTATAGATGTTGCTGCTGTGGATAAGAATACGGGAAAATAGAACAAGATTACCATCAAAATGACAAGGGCCATTCGAGCAAGGAAGATATTGAGCATATGGTCAAAGAAGCTGAGAAGTACTGAGCTGAATATGAGAAGCAGAAGAACTGGAATTTGCTTGAATTCTATGCATTAAACATGAAAACAATGGCTGAAGATGAGAAATTTGTAGGCTAGATGAAAGATGAGGACAGAAGATTCTTGACAAATACAGTGAAATCGTTGACTGGCTCAATAAGAGTCAGACAACAGAGGAGGAAGAATTTGAAAATCAGCAGAAAGAGCTGAAAAAATTTGCAACCTCATCATTATCAAGAGTGCAAGAGACATGCCAGGAGGAATTCCTCGGACTTCTCTGCTGATGAAGCTACTGCATCTGGTACTGCCTTCTGGGCCCCTTTTAAAGAGGTAAATTAAGCCAACATGAACATAGATACCTCAGCATTGTTCCACAATAAAAAATTGAAGGAGTCAAATTTAAAGTAAAATCAGTGACAGTTTTAGAATCGAGCTACTGTACTAAATTACTGGCATTCTCACTGCTTAAATAGAAAATACATTGCATTTTATTAGAATTGTGTTGTAATTGGGAAATTCAATGTACAAAATAGAAGCTGTATTTAAAATCAGTGTTAAAAAACGCTTATTAAAAAAATATATTGTTTGATCAGGCCAAAGCTTCAAGAGAAAAAAAAATCATCAAGTGGGCTCAACAGAATGAAGATGATAGAAGAAAGAATCAGTGAACTTGAATATTTAATGATGGAAATTAACCAATATTAACAGCAGAGAGAAAAATAGACTAAAAAATATTAACATGGAGACTGGGCAAATGGCATAGATGAAAGAAGCTTTGTTCATCCTCTCTTGGAACCACATCAGTTGTGACAGAAACATGAAGCAAAGAACAAGCAGAGTTCCTGGGGTCTAGATGAACAGAAGCCCTACAACTAGGGAGAGAAATAAGAAATTTCCCTGCAATGGTAGAAGGTAGGAGGGGGCGATGATGCGAGGCTGCCCGTTCCTGAGCAGCTGAATGGGACAGAGGCTGTGGCAGCTGCAGACACCTCTTACGGGGGCCATTTTTGTGAGCAAACTTTCACAGTGATGGACCTGCTTACTCTGAGCACCTGGGCTGGTCAGCTGCTCAGAGGGCACCAGGGACTTAAAGGGAGACACTGAGTTGTCTGAGCGAGGGCTGGAGGCAAGGCTTTCTCGTGGGAAGGAATGCTGTGGTACCCATTGTTCCTCTGTTGAGCCCTCCCCGTTCCCAGTGTGTGGACGCAGCACCGCCATAGCTGAGACATCATCAAACTGGATAACAGAGGGTGCTCTGCCAGGATTTCCTGAAACTTCAACATCCTCAACACATGGCCCTACCCAAGCCACATCCAGTTGTGTCCTCGGTGAGTCCTATGCCACTTGCTGAGCAGCACCTAGACTCACACTAGTGGCAGCTGATCTTGGTTTCTGGCATGGCTTCTTGAGGCAACTATAAGCACACCATCTGTGGATCGCTTTCTGAATCTTAACACGTGGCCCAGGAGAGGTACAGGCTGGGGCTAAACTTGGCCTGCAGCTGAACCCCTCTCAGGACTGTGCCACTGGACACCTACCACACAAAGCCAAACAAACAAGACCGGGAGACTTAGAAGCTTTACTTAGTACATAGAAATAGACACAAAAAGACAGCCAAAAGGGGAAGTCAAAGAAGCAGAAACCATATGAGAGAACAGAACAGAGATTCAGGA